>JADLZK010010524.1:0-253333 GCA_015847255.1 Hyparrhenia diplandra | reverse complement strand
TGCCCTTTGTGCTTGACTTTGTTGTTTTTTCTTATCTGTGGACAAGCCACACCCGCCTTGTGCTAGAACTTCTATCAGATAATAGTTTTTAGTTAGGTTTAAAATTAACCGAAGCCTCGCTTTCTAAAACGAGGTTGTTGATTCAGTACCAATATATATTCAGGTCCCCGATCCCCCCCCCCCCGCGCTTGACAGTTCAAAAAAAAATCTTACTAAGTAATTTATATATTTTGGAAACAGATAGTAATTTATATTATTATAAGAGCACTAGAAGCATTAGTAGTGAATGGACAATTAAACCTGCTCGTTTTGGTTAGGGAATTTTTGAAATTGGGATTAAAAGGAGTCTCTTTTGGTCTCTATGAAACCAAACGGGTGATATCGTCCCTAGTCTTTTCTAAAAGTCCCTTACGACTTAAAAAGGTTCTAGGACTACTAAACCAAGCATGGCCTTAATCAATTACCCCCATCACGTGTGGCACGAAGCGGTAGGGATGAAACGGATCGGATCGAGCGATAAAGGTTTCTACCATATCCTAATCCTTTTTCTAATCGGTTTCGGATCGGATCGATATTATGCGGATTCGGATGCGAATACGGATTTTTAGGATGTCGGAAATGGCGCGTTCGGATCGGTGTCGGAGCGAAGCGAACTTTTAGAAATCGGATAACATATGCTCACAAAAATTAATACAAGTTCTAAATTTGGACTTAACGGTATAAAAAAAGCATATAAAACAAGTAAATATTCTTACACATATATAGAGCGACTTAGTGTATGCTTAAAATACTTAAACTAGACAATCACAACACACCCACCTACAAATTAGGTAAATAGGCAATCACGGGATTACCATTCTATATGTAGCATAAAGATACTTAAATTATTTTTCAAGTTTTGGCTCTTTAAAATATTCGGTTATCCTATTATAAGCATCGGATATTCCGCGTTTAATTATCGGATAATCCATATCCGCCGGATTTTGTCAATACCATGTCCTACACCGCATCCGCATATAGTCGGATTCGGTTATCCGCATCCGCATGGATATTAAAACAAACTACCCATATCCTTAAAATTCGGGTTCGGGCGGATCGGTCTTGGGGGATTATCCGCACCACTTTCATCAGCAGGTTTGGAGTCAATGGAGCCGTCAGAACGTGTCGCAGCTGCTTGAGGGCTGCCCAACCGAATGACCGGGCCCACAGGAGATGTTGAGGTGCATCCACGTCGGACTGCTCTGCGTCCAGGAGGACCCACGCCTTCGCCTAAGCATGGCGTTCGTCGTCATCATGCTCAACAGCCGCTCCATCACGTTCACGCTGCCCATCCCCACAGAATCGGCCTTCTTCCTGAGCTCAGGCGAGGGGCGGAGGGCGGGAGCCGGAGCCGTCGATTAACGAGGGTCTGTGTCTGACTTGGAACCCCGTTGATGTATGGAGTGGTTTTACTTTTCTCTGTTACCAGCAGCAGTCGCCATGGTTGTAATGTTGTAATCCTCTCTTTTTGCTTTTTCTTTCACATCTAATAAAAATCCGGCAAAAGTTTTTTTACCGCCTTTCAAAAAAAAAAAAAAAAAAAATACAGCGAGCTATATGCCACTCTTTATTTATCTTGGTTTGGAATTTTGTATTGCGATCTTGCATACAAAGCAGAGGAGTAACATCAGTAGGGCAGGATTCCCAGGGCCTTGCCGTAGTCGATCATGTCATCATACATCCCATCCAGTATCTTGTACTTGTAGTTGAACCCTTCCTTCACCAGTTTCCCGGACGACACCTGTAGTCTCGGCTTCTCGAGCAGATCGCCGGCGCCGGAGCTGCAGGTAAAGTGGAAGCACATAGTAAATCACCGACAGTGCAAGGCAAGTGTATCAAGAGTTCAGAGCTGAGCTGAAGCCGATTCTTACATCAGATTAGTCATCACAGTGTACTGCGGGTACTTTCAGACAGGAAACGTGCGAGCTCGCGGATGGTCGTGTTGAGACTGCAGCAGATGTACCTCCCCGCGGCCGCCTCCTGCTCGGCGAGGAACACCTCGGCGCGGCAGAGGTCGTCGACGTGGACCAACGCCACCGAGCCGGCCGCCTTCTCCATGGCTCAGCACGCCGAACTGTGCCTCGTCGCCTGAAAATAACAATAATCACGCCAAGCTGAGAAGCCGACGCGGCAAGTGACGAACAAGGCCACCGGCCTTGGACCGCAATCTCGGCCTCACCGGATAGAAGGGAGAGGCAGTTGGGGACGCTGGTGCGCGTGCTCGCTGCCGGCGCCGCGCCCACGACGATGACGGGACAGACGGTGACGAGGCTGACGCCGTGCTCCTCGGCGAACCTGCTCGCCGCCTTCTCCAGGAGCACCTTGGACACCGGGTACGCCTGCGATACAGTACAGCAAAGGCGTTTCAGAGCATGGAAGGGCGGCGCAGAACTGAACGTGTGCTTGGGCTGGTGCACGTGTCCGTACCCAGAGACCGAGCTTGGTGGCGGTGAGGTAGTCGACGTCGGCCCAGGACTCCTCGTCCAGCACATGGCCATCGCCTTTCAGCTGCGGCCTGGCGACGACCGAGGACATCGACGAGGTCAGGATCACGCGCTTCACCGTCCCTGCCTTCACGCACGACCTCATCACGTTCAGAGTCCCTCCGACGGCGGGCTCGATCACTTCTTTCTGCCATGACGCGATCGACGACGTTAGATCAGCTTTCTTTTCATTTTGCCTTTTACATTTTGGGTGCCACAGCCCACATGTACACAGACGGTACCTCAGGATTCTTTGACTTGAGGTTGATCGGGCGGCAACTAGGAAAGCGTAGTCACAGCCGGCGACGGCGTCGTCGAAGCTGCCTTCTTCCTCGAGGTCGGCGCGGAAGACCTCCAGGGCCGAGCGCCTGCAGGTCCTTGAGGTGGGAGTTCTTCGCCATGTCATCTGCATTTTCAGAATCAAAATTGGTACAAGATTCGAACTCCAGATGTAGGTAAGACACTAGCACTCGAATATTCCAGATTCATCAGTCAATTCTAGCGATAACAACGAAATATGTCACCTGATCGATGATCAGACAAGCAGGAACGACAAAAACTTAGTTGGAAAGGGGAGGGACCGAAGCCCAACCCGGGTTCCTGACCGTCGTCTTCACGGCGTAGCCCCCCCCTTCTCCAGCAGCATCTTGATGAGCGCGGTGGCGATGTAGCCGCTCCCTCCGGTGACACACGCCGTCTTCTTCTTGTCGCCGGTCGACATCGTCGCCGGAGCTCCTCGAGACAGATTGGAAGACAAGGATTCAATCGCTCGCTCCGCCGAGTTTTAATCAGCAAGGAACAGACAAGATAGTAGGTAAATGGCCCGCGGTAGTGGTCCTGCCGGCCTTGTGGTTGCTTGCAGTCGGTTGTTTCCAAATGGCAAACGAGGACCAAGTCATTGACACTAGCTGATCATTGTTTACTAACCTCTAGTACTACTGAGGTTGCAACTCATTTCACGCTAATGATAACAAACAATTCAAAATAATTGACCACGTGGCAAGCGTGGAGAGCAATCACCCTAAAAAAAAAAAAAGCATTCAAAATAATTGAGGCACTTTCGTCTCTGTGTCAACACATCAAGAGTATACTTCCTCTATCCCATATTAAAAGACGTTCTAGAGTTTGTTCCCAATATCAAGGTGGCAACGAAAATACGTAAACACCCCTACAAGTGAATCAATGTGATGTTTGATGATGAAGCTCAGAGCAGTGCTTCGGCTAGGAAATATTTTTTATTCAACTCTCCACACTGCGTGAAGTACTCCCTCCGCTCCAAAAAAAGTGTAGGAAACGTGCCATCAACTTTCGACTAGATTTTTAGAAAATATGCAACATTTATATCTCTAAATAAATTTGTTAAAAAACTAGACTTAAAACATATTTCGATGATACTAATTACTTAGTATAAATATTTATATATTTTAATATATAATTACCGTACATTATTCTCGGGAAGCGGGGAATTGTAAGAGTTTTGGAACAGAGGAGTACTCCAATGAACACGGTGGGTAGACTCTTTCCGTTTTTTATTCATCTTTGGCCGGTGGATGACATCGAAATGACATTTGATGGCAGGCTAGTTGCTCAATCTGACACAAATGCAGGGCTATAACGTCAGTTCATTCTGGGACATAATTTAAATCCTAAAACGTCCATTATCCATTATTTTGGGGCAGAGGAGTACTAATTTGATGTAATAAATCTTTACAATTCTTTCTATAATTTTAGTCAAACCCCGATACGCTTTCACACTACAAGATTCTTGGATTGACTTACAACTTGAAATGGACGGATTACTCACTTGTCCTCTTTCAAGTTATACCCAACTTTAATCATATATATACTTGAAAATATCAATATTTATATTACTTATTACATAATTAATAAATTAGAAAGATCGTTAAATCTACTTGTCAGAGATATAAAAATCAGGGGTCTAAACGGGCGGGACTAAACCTTAAGCATCCACATACAGAGATTAGTTTGGCCCATCTAAACCGGAATGCGGGGGTCCACATATAGAGATCCCAAAGAAGGCCAGTCTAAGGCGTCGGGAGAGCTGCGAAGGCTCGAGCCTCGGGTGAAAACAGACGACCCTCGGTGGTAGTTCCCTTAACGTGGTATGCCATTCGGGGCTAGAAACATGCTGGGTGAGGTGCTGTTGCATGCCCGTGCGGGCGGCGGGATTCTGCCGGGGGCCGGCTAGGCGAGCACGCCTTGGCGGGGAGCGACATAAATGCCACGACGAGGTAGAGGTCGCCTCAAGCTCCGTTTAGGATGGTCAGGCCTGTTCGTTAGTGGGAATATGACAACCTTGAAGTGCCATATCAGGTTTCCTTGCATCGCGCGTCCACATGGCGAACTGGGCAAGCGGTGTGCCCTCGGGATGTGGTTGGTGTGCCTCGAGACATGGGCAGCGTACCTCAAGTCATGGGCGGTGTACCTGAAGTCATGAGCGGTGTACCTGAAGTCGTGGACAGCATGGGCGTGCTCACCTTGTCAAACTCACTCATGCTTGACTTCGTTCCAATCGAAAGACAAGCCTGACTTCTTCACCACGGCTACACATTCGTTCAACGCTATGAAATCCACTTGTAACGCCTTAGTTCTCCCTTATATATAAGGGTTTACAAACGCCACTGGAGGGGCCTCGTACATGGGCCAATCCTCTTAATGAGGCTTTTCACCTATAACAACTAGGCCTATCACCCCTCGATCTAATCCTTAACCTGCCACTTTCCATGGATGACCACTTTGACGTTTCGTGATTGTTACATTATATTGTGTTTCAGGAAAATATACAAACAATTTTATACTTACATTTATATTATGTTGTTATACCATATATTGCCACATGCCAAATGATGATGCTAGTAGTCCATATTGCATCACTTTGTTTTTTAAATAATATTGTCAATAAAGCATACTTCCTCCGCCCATTGAAAGTGTCATTTTTTGACTTTTGACTACCGTGTTTCACCATTTATTTATTTATTTTTTAAAACCATAAAATAATTAAATAAAATTAAAAGTACCTCTAATGACGGCATAAGTCATAACAAAATAAATAATATTTATATAAAATTTTGAATAAGGCAGTGGTCAAACAAGATGGCTTACGATCCACAATGACTCTTTTAATAGGATAGAGGGAGTATATATAGACCAATCCATTAATTTAAACTACAATATAACTTGTTTGTATACATGATTAATGAAACCATCCAATGACAAACTCGGTTTAAACACACCCATTGCTAAAACACATGCTTCCTACATCCTAATAAAAGTGGCGTTCTAGCGTCGAAGGAGCCTCTATATTGTAATCATTACGGCATCTCCAAAGATTAAATGCCTAAAAGACACTACCTAAATGTTTATTTAGGTACCACCTATTTTATACTACCAACATTTTTGCTTCAACTCTAGGAGTACTACATAAATTGTGGCGGCTAAATTCATTTTATAGCCAATGACATGTGGAGCGTACCACACAGGAGGGCCGATACTGGCGAGGCCATGTGTGGCGAGGGGGGCACCGGCGAGGGGGATAGAGGAGGCGGGCGACGCGCGAGGGAGAGAGAGCGTGTGGGAGGGAAATTTTAGTTGTCGCGAGTTGTTGGACCAACAGGAATAGGTAGAGGAGAGGATTGAGGCGACCAACAAATTTGTTGGGCCAAGTAGGTAGCATGTTGGACCTATGCTTGTTGCCCCAACTACTTAAATTTGAGATAAGTAATCTTCTTAGATAGCCTACCTGGAGATGCTCTTACTCTCCTATTCCACCGCATGGTCCCCCCCTTCTTGAGATCCAAACCGCATGGCCAAGTGCCCCTCCTCTCTCTTGTGAGCCACACCGCCCGAGCCGGCGTGCCTCCTCTCCCCCCGTGGTTAACGCCCTGAGAGCACAACCGGGCCCACCCTCATGAGATTCTTCTGCGTTGCGTGGTCACGCCGATCCTCACAAGCCTCCTCTCTGCGCGAGAAAAAGCGAGAGGAGGAGAGCACCGGCGACCTCATGGTCGCCGACCAGAGAGCCACGTCCTCCCCACAACCCATGGAACACGAGGAGCCCACCCCATCGGCCCTGCCCATGGACCTCTGGGGAGTGCTCATCGCCAGCCCATGGGCCTCTCTCTCAGATGGGAACATTAGGTGGGGCGACCGGTGGAGGAGAAAGCAAAGGAGGAGGTGGAGAAAAGGACAGCGTGAGAGAACAACCGAGCAGAGATGGTAGGGTGAAGGGAATCTAGATAGTTCTGCGTCTAAAACGATGTTCTTTAGGACATCGTTCAAATGCTTGACGACTCTCCCTCTGGGAGTAGGTATCTGACACACCTATGTGTATATACATGATTTACGCAACTTATTGCTCATACTCCCACCTCAAGAACTCCCGGTCTTTTATTATCTTGTGTTGAAAACTCTTTGGTTTGGAATTTTGAATTGTGATCTTGCACAGTACAGTACAAAGCCGATGAGTAACATCAGTAAGGCAGGATTCCCAAGGCCTTGCCGTAGTCGATCATGTCATCATACATCCCATCCAGCACCTTGTACTTGTAGTCGAACCCTTCCTTCACCAATTTCCCAGACGACACGTGTACTCTCGGCTTCTCGAGCAGATTGCCGGCGCCGGGCTGCAGGTAATGTGGAAGCACATAGTAAATCGCTAGTCATCAGAGTGTGTCAAGAGTTCAGAGCTGAGCGGAAGCCGATTCTTACAGTAGATTCGTCTTCACAGTGTACTGCGGGTACTTCTCAGACAAGAAGCGTGCGAGCTGGAGGATGGTCGTGTTGAGGGCGCAGCAGAGGTACCTCCCCGTGGCCGCCTCTTGCTCGGCGAGGAACACCTCGGCGCGGCAGACATCGTCGACGTGGACCAACGCCACCGTGCCTGACCCCATCTCAATCGCTCTCAGCACGGCGAACTCTCCCTCGTCGCCTGAAACAATCACGCGATCGAAGCCGACGCGCGTGGCATGAAAACAACGCATAAGAACTGACGACAAGGAAGGCCGGCCTTCGGTCTCGACCTCACCGCCGCTCACCGGATAGAAGGGAGAGGCAGTTGGGGACGCTGGTGCGTGCGCTCGGTGCCGGAGCCGCGCCCACGGTGACGACGGGGCAGACGGTCACGAGGCTGACGCCGTGCTCCTCCGCGAACCTGTTGGCCGCCTTCTCCAGGAACACCTTGGACACCGGGTACGCCTGCGATACAAACAACGCGTTTCGTCAGAGCAATGGCGGCGCAGAACTGAACGTGTGCGTGAGCTGGTGCACGCGTATGTACCCAGAGACCGAATTTTTTGGCGGTGAGGTACTCGACGTCGGACCAGGACTCCTCGTCCAGCACATGGCCGTCGCCTTGCAGCTGCGGCCTCCTGATGATCGAGGACGCCGACGAGGTCAGGATCACGCGCTTCACCGTCCCTGCCTTCACGCACGACCTCAGCACGTTCAGAGTCCCTCGGACGGCAGGCTCGATCTGTTCTTTCTGCCATGACGCGATCCAGTTGGTTTCAGGCTTTTGAGCTAGTATCGCACTGCTTCATATTTTTTTTTTGGGTGCCACAGCCCATACAGAAGACGGTACCTCAGGATTCTTTGACTTGAGGTTCACCGGAGCGGCGACTAGGAAAGCGTAGTCACAGCCGGCGACGGCGTCGTCGAAGCTGCCTTCTTCCTCGAGGTCGGCGCGGAAGACCTCCAAGGACCCGAGCGCCTGCAGGTCCTTGAGGTGGGAGTTCTTCGCCATGTCATCTGCGATTTCAGAATCAAAACGGCCAAACACAGTTGATGTGATTGGGAATGTGATGAACAATTTGCAACAGTTGACGCATATACGCACACGTTTGGTAGAGATATAATAGAGATGCTGAATCTGAATTCCAGATGTAGGTAAGATTATAATTCGAGTATTCCAGATTTATACGTCAATTTTCGCTGAATTTCTTCACCTGATGATCGGACAAGCAGGAACGAGAAAAACTTAGTAGAAAAGGGGACTGAAACCGAACCGGGGTTCCTGACCGTCGTCTTCACGACGAAGCCCTTCTCCAGCAGCATCTTGATGAGCGCCGACGCGATGTAGCCGCTTCCTCCGGTGACACAAAGCCGTCTTCATCGCCGGAGCTCCTCACAACAGAATGGTGGAAAGGCGAGGTCAATCGCTCGCTCCGCAGACTTTGCCTGCAGCCGGCCTCGTGGTTGCTCCCGGCCTGTCTGTTGTTTGACTTGTTGGCAGGTGCTAAACGCGGGCCACGCAATTACCAAAAAAATTAATCAAATAATTGAGACATCTTTTTCAACAGATCTGGCATACTAGTTTCTTATCATAATTAACTAATGAATGGAGACATCTTTTTTCAACAGATCTGGCATATTAGTTTCTTATCATAATAATTAACTAATGCTCCACCATAGGCTATAAGCTAATGAGACATGATGATTCAAATAATTGAGGCACTTCTTGTATACATTAGTCAAGTGTGTTGCTGTAAAGTACCTTTCAACGTGGTAATGTTGATACCGATTGTTATACAAATTTCCGGCCCTGTTTGTTTAATTAGTCATAGAATTTTTTTTTAGGCCAGAGTAAAAGGTCCCTAAGGCCCCGTTCGTTTCCACAGGAATGGCCCGGAATGCGGCCTGATCCACCCGGATTCACATGGCCCGTTTTGAAGTCAGGTCGGGCCAGCATTGATCGTTCGGTTAGATTCGGCCCGGAAAGAAACCAGATCAATCCAGGTCTTTTTTCCTCCCAATTTGGCCCGGAATAGAGACAGGCCTTCTGACCTCCGGAACAGAAACGGGCCGAAATCACGGTTTCGAGTGAAACAGCCGGATTCACTCTATCCTGGGCTGGTTGGGATCCTGGCCTGACACCAATACGGCCGTGCCGAACGAGGCCTAAAAGGGTGAAGCTTTTTTTCATTTTAGGGGGTGTTTGGATTGGGGGTGACTAAAATAAGTCAGGGGAAGTTAAAGTGTAAAAGATAGGGTATCCCAATTTATGGTGACTAAATTGTTCTTTCGCTTTTTTAGACCACGTTCCTGGCTCTATCTCTCTCCTCCCTCCCTCTCTCTCTCTCTCTTCTTTGGTCTCTATAGTCCCTCTATCCAAGAAGGGGTGACTAAAGTTTCGATCACGTGATTAACCATCCAAGCAGTCTTAGTCTCAATAGCTACTTTTAGTCCTAAAAAGTCGTTGTTGTTTGGTTTATTAGGGGCTCAAAAGGACTCTTTTTTAGTCCTAACAAACAAAAAAAAAAATCTGTAACCAAACAGGGCTTCTAAAAGGACCCCTTTTTAGTCCTAACAACAACAAAAAAATCTGTAACCAAACAGGGTCTCAGTCACTTTTATTCTCTGGAATCAAACGAATAGCTAATGGTCTATTTAAATTATTATTTTTTATGTCAAGAGAAATTGGGATATTTTTTTTTAGAGGAAGGTAGGCATAATAATTGGGAGAATAAAAGCCACTAGAGCCCAGCATTTTAGGCTTGGCCCAGCAATGACTTGAATCCCGACCACCACGCCAACTCAAATAAATAAGGGAAAAAGTCCCCATTGCCTCCCTTATAGCTTTCTCAAGAGTTTGTTTTTGTAACGCACTGGCTAGAAACACCACCAGGGGCTACCCTCAACACATATTCACTAGGGCTAAAATAGATATTACCGTAGCAACTGCTATGTAAAAGGTACGCATTGAAAAACGAAAAGTGAATACTTGTGATGATGGTGCTACTCTCAGTCCCCATGCAAGTCGTGATGGTTTAGCACCTAAAACCAAATGAACACAAGGGTGAGTGAAAACACTTTCGGCAAGTACATTCGAGAACCGAAAGAACAATCAACTTCGGAGAATTCATGAATGAATTCTTTGGAACACTAAATAGTAGTTTATGTCCGAATCGGACAACACTTGAATACTCCTTAGTATTTACTGCGGTAAAAAAGCCGAGCAAGTGGGGCCAACACTTACTCACAGGCAACTTAAATATAAGAACCAAATTGCACTTCCGGATAAACCGGCACCAGCATTGAATGTAAATGAAAGCTTGAACTTGAATATCACGAACTAGGAACTTGAACATGAACCAGAACTATATATCACTTGAGAATTAGAGAGCAAAGAAGAATTTGAACAACAGTCGTAAAGCCTACACAAAGATTCGTCGGGGCACTTGCCTTAATTTCAACGAGACCAAAGCATCACACGCTTGATACTTGCAACTTCCAACCTTTCTCTTTCGTTTACCACATGTAATAAATGATACATTGCTTAACATGATAGAATGTATGCCATAATACATGAAAGTGCTTGGATGAAAGACATAACGACTTAATTAACTTGAGTATAACTTTTCTTCACGATAAAGTTGCAAGCCAACAAAACTAACTTGTAGCGCTACTCATAATGTAAACAAGATCCTCATTATTACTAAAGGAGTTCTCAATGACCATTTGATGTAGTATGATCCAAGATTCACAATCAACCCAAAGTGACACAAAAAGTCACACAAAACCAGAGTCATCAAGACTAATTACTTGAATTATTTAATTGAGCTTGAAATAATAAACCACTAAAACTTTTCAAAGTTATCCCGAACTTTTTGTGGAGGCAGGTCATACCCTAAAACAGTGCCAAAACAAGTTTCATGATTTTTGGGTGATTATTTTAATTACTAGAAATCATGGAAAACACATTTTTCAATTAAAGATTGTAATTTTTACTCATGCCAGAACTATTGATTTTCAACATAGCATAATTTTCATGTGTAAACACCATCATATAAGAGATACACAAAAGTTTCATAATTTTAGAAGCATTATTTGAATTTATAAGAAATTCACCAATATCAGACACTATTCACATTTAAATAAATTGAATAACAATTACAAAAAGGAAAAAAGAGCCTTCGGGCCGAAACTGGCTCGGCCCGGTCCGACAGTAAGCAGGCCGGCCCAACGAGCCGGCCCAGCAGCGCGAGCTGCCGGCCATGGCGGCTTGCCGCGCGGCACGGCGGCTGCGCGCGGTGCGCCGACCATAGGACGCAGTAGCAGCGCGGCCAAGGAGCTAAAGGGAGCACCAGGGGCTCACCATGGTGCTTGGACGATGCTTGGGCAGGTCGGAGGTGGAGCCGAGGCGTGCCAGCTGCGGTGGGGCGACCCCCGGCGGCCAAGGTGGTCCGCCGTGACGGAAACCGGCGTCGAGGACGATTACGACGATGAGGAGCGAGGCTAGCAGATCATCGAGGTTCGCAAGGTCGTAACGAAGCTGCGGACACGAGAAATTAAGCGGTGGCAGAGTGGTGGTTGAGAAATCGACCGGCGAACGCGAGCTCGTCGGCGGTGACGGGAAAGAAGAAAAGACAACGGCGGCGACCTCGTCGATTTTAAAGGGCACAGACGATGCGGAGCCTCGCCAACACCTTCGCGAGCGAGCTCGCCACGCAGGCATCCACGCGGAGCACGTCGCGAAGGCACAGCCAAACGGCGCACGGCGTCGACGCGGCAGGCAGGCAGGCAAGCAACTCGGTGGCCACTGCTTCTGGAAATTCTGTACTAGTGTCTCTTCCTTCCTTCTTCCAATATCTCCCAAATTTGCATAGAAACTTCAAAATCTCCAGAAACAAAAATAGTCCAACTTCTCGAGATCTCCAGGTTTGCTTTAATGACCATCCCCAAATTCTCAATATTTTTTTAAAGTAGGTTTTCAAAGTTTTTATTTGAACGTAGGAATAATAAATATATTTTTATTTTATTTTTTAAAATTTAATTTTAATTAGGAAATAATTACTATTCAAACAACTCAATCAAATATACCATTTCAAAAAACACAACCTGTGCACCAACTTATGAAACAAAAATTGCTCAAGTCATATTCATAAATTTTATTTTAATACTTCCTCCCAAAACATTTTAAATTGAAAATTGACTTTCAACTCAACCAGCATATGCAACATATACGTGTTAATGTTGAAACTTGAAATGCATTTATGCTATGATACTTTCGATAATTACACATGATGATGATCATATTTAAAATTTTCATTACTTTTTAATATCTGGAATGTTACAGTTTTTTGCTCCTATAACTTCATATATTTATTTAGATTTAACAAGCAAGCTTTCACTCATTTTCTGAATGGAACCGTATGAGAGTATCAAAATGTGGACTTTTGAGAAAGTTGAGTGAGGTAATGTGACCTTTTTCCATAAATAAAAGGTTGATCAAGGCTGGCAGGCCTAGGACAAAATGGGCCTGGCTCGAGCTCGTGGCCCCTTCAATTATTCAGCTTAGAGCAATTTTACTTTCATGAAAAAAAAAGAAGGGGATAGATACTGGTTATTACTACTACTTATGCCGGCTAATAATACCGGTTAGTACACTCCTGGTGTGCCGAAGTGCCTGGATGTTTTTAGCCATTGTTTGTAGGAGAGTGAAGAAAGTCCGATGAGAACTAGCAAACTATAATGCCATTAGACTTGTGCTACATTATAATTTTCATTTCCAAATGTTATGTTAGTCAAATCTATATGTTCAACCCATTTGATTTTGTTTCTTGCCTCTCGTATGACTTAATTAGGTCGTGCCTGGAACATGGTACAATGCCACATTCCACGTCCAGGGAACATGGGTCGGTTTCATCCCAACAGTGGAAAATCCTCTCTCAATGAGTGTTCCCGTTCTACGACCAATTTGTAGTTGTAATCTTGCCGCTGCCCACACCCTGTCCTTAATCAACAGCCAGGTGAAGAACTTACATTGGCAGTGCTCTTGTCTTCCAATTGATCTCCACAGTGGCACAATTTGGACAGTTTTTAAACTGGAGGTTGTAAGGGAGGTCGTCGTGTACCGACCGTTTGAGGAGAGTAGCCATGTTATGTTGTCATCCTGCTGTGGAGCTACAGTGACATCCGCCAACTTCCCCCATAGGTCCATGAACTCAGTAATCATCTGTTGGTTCATGTTATGACCGACATCTGCAATTTATCTGTTTTTGGTCAAAGCATTTGCCACTGAACGGTTCTTCATCTCTATGTAATAGCGCAGGGTACAAGATCACCGGAAATTCTCCATCAATCCAGGACGAAAACCAAAAGGAGGCCTTGTACCCATTACCTGGAAGGAGGACAAATCTAGGCTCATAAAGCAACTTTGGCCATTGCGACATCCACGTCCGCATTAGTACTAGCTACGTAGTCAGTTGACATGGAAGTGAGAGATAAAAATATTATCGGACCCACATGTTCCTTTCTAAGTTCTTGGACAATGTGAAATATATTAATTATTTACTCGTTGCTAGTGACTACTCTTTTTTTTTTGTCTTGCCATGTCACATCTAACTGGCTAAATAAATAGTTTTTTTTTTTTTTTTTTGAGGATAGCTAAATAGCTATTTGTTGAGGACCCTCATAGAGCTAGTATACTACTAGCGTCTATTAGCCATTCAGCTGATGAAAAGAAGATCCACGTCACAAAAAAAAAAAATGTGAGGTGAAGTTAAAACTGAGATTACATTGTAACAAACTTGCGACACAGACAATATGTTGAGATGATATAGCGGTGCACTCAGGCACCTTCCTCCAAACCGGCGAGGTTAAGGTCCACACATGTTTTAGCTTGACCTAAAACGGTGAATGTGGTTTCATCTATGACTCTTTACCATGGTAGCTAGGTCTAGTTCCCTGAGTTAGCTAGACTTGGTTATCTTTTGTAGTCTTATCTCCGTATCATTCTTTGCAGGTACAAACTCTATATGTGACAAAAGAGTTTTCGTTTTTATATGCGATAGACTTTTCTGCCATTCTTGATGACTTTTCTCTCGATGCACAAAAGATCATTTCCTCTCTTTGAATTGAGAGGCCTGAGAGAATTCGGGTCCTCCTATATCCACCCAAAATTAGATATTCGTTGGAACGGAATTTGTAATGACAGACCTGAGAATACATCAAGTCATGTAAGGACCCCTGATGTAGACATGCAGTTGAGCACCTTTTTTTGTGAATAATAAAAAAACTTACATTTTTCACTTGTGCATGGAAAGAAGCCTACCTGGCCGGGCATCAACCCACCACACATTACATTGTTCTAATCCCTGCATGGAGTGGTTGGTTGCACGTCGTATGGTGTTGGCCCCTTGATGACAATTCTATAGCAGCAGACGACCTGGCTCAACTTGGAGGAAACAACCAACGAAAGACCAACACATTTCCTTTTCTAAAAAAAAAAAAAAGACCAACCGATTCTACATTTGTGTCCATCACAGAACGGCGTATTCTTCACTGTCTGAACCCGATGCAGGTAGCAGCAGGACGTTTTTAACCACCAGAGGAAAACAACACATATTCTATTTCCGGCGCCAATCTTCGTCATCATCATCGTTCCTTCCTCCTGGCGAAGTGCCAATATGCCGACGGCGTGCGTCACAGGAGGCAACGGGTACATCGCTTCAGCACTTGTGAAGATGTTGCTGGAGAAGGGATACGCCGTCAAGACGACTGTCAGAAATCCGGGTCCGATCTCAATTTCACGATCGATCTAGACTCTTTTCGTTCATCATCGGCTTGGCCCTTATATTAGTATCTTCTTTTCAAAATCATGTCTTTTTTGTGATTTAAATTTTTTGAAAAATGTAGATGACAAGGAGAAGAACTCCCACCTGAAGCACCTGCAGGAGCTGGGGTCCCTGGAGGTCCTCCGCGCGGACTTGGACGAGGAGGGCAGCTTTGACGAGGCCATCGCCGGCTGCCACTACGCCTTCCTCGTCGCCGCTCCGGTGAACCTAGCGTCAGAGAATCCTGAGGTATATAGATACCGTCTGCAGAAATCATCTCCTTAGTCCTTGCTAGAGCCTAGGATATTTCACGAGTATCTTAAAACCCTTTGTGCATGCCTTATCAGCTACTACTGTATGTCTGTATGATCTACTAATGAGGTTCCTGAAGATTTGGTTGTGAACCTGCTGCTGGCAGGAAGAACTGATAGAGCCGGCCGTCCGAGGAACTCTGAATGTGATGAGGTCGTGCGTGAAGGCAGGGACGGTGAAGCGAGTGATCCTGACCTCGTCCGCGGCAACGGTGGTTCCCAGCGAGTCGTCACTGATGCGACAAGAGGATGATGGACATGTGCTGGACGAGGAGACATGGCCCGACGTCGAGTACCTCGTAGCCAACAAGCCTGTAACATGGGTACGCTTGCAGTTCGTCGGACGCACAACACCGATCGAGCAAGCTCGGTTCAGTTCAGTTCAGCCTCTCGTGGCATGGCGCAGGTGCACGACCGTGTTAATTTGCTACCTCCTGCAGGGATACTGTGTCTCCAAGGTGCTCTTGGAGAAGGAAGCGTGGAGGTTCGCGCGGGAGCACGGCATCAGCCTGGTCACCGTCTGTCCGGCCGTCACCGTGGGCGCATCGCCGGCCTCAAAGGTCCACATCAGCGTCCCGGCAAGCCTCTCCCTGCTATCCGGTGAGACAATGGAAGCGCAAGTCACATTTGAAACTTACTGCCTGTCGTCGTTTGGTGGAGCTCTGGCCGTCTTTTTGCTCTATAAGTCCTCTTTCCACTGTTACAAGAAAACGATTTTATGTCTTTTCAATTTTCATACTGCCATCGTTGGCTCTAGTTCCTTGTCGCACTGTAGCAAGAAGCCGAAGCCGTCTAGAGCCACGCCAAACGAGTGGTATTGGTACTGTTAATTCTCATATATCACGTCGTCATCACAAAATAAAATCCAGGTGACGAAGCTGCCCTCGGCGTGCTGAAAGGCGCCGAGATGCTGTTCGGTGGGGTGCCCATGGTTGACGTCGACGACCTCTGCCGCGCCGAGATATTCGTCGCCGAGAAGGAAACGTCCACAGGGAGGTACATCTGCTGCGGTCTGAACACGACAGTCGTCCAGCTCGCGCGCTTCCTCACACACAAGTACCCTCACTACAGCGTGCAAAAAACAAACCTGTAAGAATCGTCGGCTCCAGAGCTCTGAACTTCACCACCTGTGTTTCATCGCACTAATGAGTAGTGGTCGTCGTTCTCATGCTGTCGTGAACTTAATTTGCAGCTCCGGCGACCAGCTGCTCGAGAAGCCAAGAGCACGTACGCCTGTCGTCGGGGAAGCTGGTGAAGGAAGGATTCGAGTTCAAATACAAGACCCTAGATAGTATGTACGACGACGTCGTCGAGTATGGCAGGGCCCTTGGAATTCTATCTAGCTGATTTAAAACAGCAAGCTATGAACACATAAGTCACATGTGCGTTAAGTTGGTGCAAAGAAGCTTTGGACGTGGTGCTGTGTTGATGCCAATAGTTATACACATTTCCTATGTATCAGTTACATGAATATGTTGTTTTGTTCAGGTCATGTTTGTGGTCCATATACAGTGTTATTCAAGGCCCTTGCTTGGAGTTGAATGCTTCAGCACGAAAATAGGTGCAGAACGTTGGATGCTACACGTCATCTAAAAACTAGACATATTTTAAGCATCTGAGATATAACATGCCCTATACGTAATATTGTTGTAACAAAAATGCGATCTAATTCATCGTTAAAAGATGATGTATCACATTCACATGTAAGGCTGGAATTTCATCTATTATAGGAAAAAAAAACAAATAGCTAATGCTCCATTTAAATTATTTTTTTATCGGCGAAGAGAGATTGAGAGATTAAAAGCCACTAGAGCCCAGCATTTTAGGCTTGGCCCGGCAACGATTTGAAGCCCGACCAGAGCCACGCCTGATCAAGGCTGGTAGGCCTAAGACAAATTGGGCCTGGCTCGAGCGCTGATGAGCTCGTGGCTCCTTGAATTATTCAACTTAGAGCAATTTTATTTTGATGAAAAAAAAAAAAAAGGGGGGATACTGTTACTATGCCGGCTATGATATTCATAGCTAGGTGCTAATAATACTATAGTTATTATTGTTCAATGAGCCAAAGTGTCTGGCCTGGGTATTTTAGCCATTGTTTGTAGGAGAGTGGGAAAAAAATCAGATGAGAACTAGCAAATTAACTACAATATCATTAGACTTTGCTACCTTATAATTTTTCATTTTTAAATGTTAGTAAAATCTATTTGTTCAACCCATTTGATTTTGTTTCTTGCCTCTCGTCTGACTTAATTAGGTCATGTCTGGAACATGGTGCGGTGCCACGTTCCATGTCCCGAGAACGAGGGTCGGTTTCATCCCAACAGTGGAGAATCCTCTCTCAGTGAGCGTTCTCGTTCCACGATCGCCGCTGCCCACACCCTGTTCTTATGCAGCAGCCAGGTGAAGAACTTACATTTTGGCGGTGCTCTTTTCTTCCAATTGATCTCAACAAAGTGGCAGAATTTGGGCGGTTTTTAACGGAGGTTGTAGCGAAGCTCGCCGTGTACCAACCGTTTGAGGAGTGTATCCATATTATGTGGTCATCCTGTTGTGGATCTAAAGTGACATCCACCAACTTCCCCATAGGTCCATGAACTCAACAATGATTTGTTGGTTCATGTTATGATCGACATCTGCAATCCATTTGTTGTTGGTCAATGTGTTTTTACCACTGAGCGGTTTCTTCCTCTCTATGTAAGAACGTCGGGTACAAGATCACCGGAGATTCTCCATCAATCGAGGATGAAAATCAAAAAGAAGCCCCTGTGTCCATTACCCGTAAGGAGGGTGATTCTAGGCTCATAAAACAACTTTGGCGTTGCGACATCCACGTCCGCATTGGTACTAGTTACGTGAGTCGGTTAACGTGGAAGTAAGAAACAAAAATATTGTCGGACCCACATATTCCTTTCCGAGTTCTTGGAATACGTGAAATATATTTGTTATTTATTCGTCGCTAGTGACTACATTAGTCCTACTTATTTTATTGCCACGTTACATTTATTTGAGGACCCTCGTAGAGCTAGAATACTACTAGCATCTATTAGCCATTCAGCTGACGAAAACAAGATCGACGTCACGAAAAAAAGTGAGATGACGTTAAAACTGGGACCCACTCTTTCTTCTTATTTGAAAGACACTCTTCTCATCCACGTCAAAAAAAAAAAAAGTTCACAACAATCGCACGTTTGTCCTCTTTCCAGCCTGTCAATCTATTTATTTACAACAACAAATATTTATGACTCTGCTAACATCCGTAAAGACGAGTTGCTCCCTACTACCTAGTGTGGCCTGCATGACCTTTCAGCCAGCTGCTGCGTCTGTCAACGGTGCATGAGGCTGAGGACAGTGAGTCAAACAAAGAACGCATGGTGTCCAGTTGTCCACGACGCACTTGTCCTGGAACACAACTGCCCGATCTACGTTCAAGCTAGGTTAATTTAGTGACCAAAGCTAGCATCCACCACTATCACAGTCTTAGCCTCGCAATATATACCTGTCACGGACAATACTAGTGCTAGATATACATTCTAAACAGCCCACGAGATCATTAAGCTGTTGGAGCTGTCATGACTCACGAACCGACTCGTCACATATATATTCATCAACCACTAATCCAATCGTCGTTTACCAAAGCCTCGGTTCGATCGATCTTCGCCACTTTCATTTGACCCTGGCTACAAATTAAAATCCCGCGTGCGTGTTTTTCATGGCCGCGCGCTGGGTAACGCGGTTGTTATTCCAATCGACCTCTCACTGTCACTGACTATGCCCGTGTGTCGTCTACCTGCCGGCATGGCCAGAGCGACACGACACTAGTGTGAGCAAGCGATAAGATGAGCATGAGGCCGGCACGGCTGGGATGATCCGTCGCGTGGGGCACGTTGGCTTAGTAGCTTTTGGCTGCCCGTGTGACCGTACGTGTGAGCAGTGAGACCGAGCGCGGCATATAAAGGGACACTCACTCCTCATAGAGCGATGCATCCATTCAGTTCCTCTTGACAGCCACGGCCACTACCTTGGCTTGGCCAGACATCGATCGATCCCATCGAGCGATATGGCACCGGCGGCAGTTGATCAGGAGACGAAGAAGAAGACGGCGTGCGTGACCGGAGGCAACGGCTACATCGCCTCGTTGCTCATCAAGATGCTGCTGGAGAAGGGCTACGTCGTCAAGACGACGGTGAGGCACCCGGAGGACAAGGAGAACAACTCCCCACCTGGACGACCTCAAGAAGCTCGGCACCTTGGAGGTCTACCGCGCCGACCTCGGCGAGGAAGGCAGCTACGACGACGCCGTCGCCGGCTGCGACTACGCCTTCCTGCTCGCCGCGCCGGTCAACTACACCTCCAGCAACCCTGAGGTACTATACCGGATGACCACGTCTTTTGTGATGTATATGTCTGTATTTATCATACAATTCTTGCTCGCGATTATTTAATTTTATCTTGATGATGAGGCCGGTGTGCAACGACTTTTGTATGATGTAAATGCAGAAAGAGCTTATGGAGCTGGGCGTCCAGGGCACTCTGAACGTGATGAGGTCGTGCGTCAAGTCCGGGACGGTGAAGCGCGTAATCCTCACCTCGTCGACGGCCGCCGTCTCCAGCAAGCCGCTGGAAGGCGACGGGCACGTGCTGGACGAGGAGTCCTGGTCGGACGTCGACTACCTCACCGCCAAAAGGACTGGCCTCTGGGTACGCACGCACGAGCACGAGCACGACACGCCTTCTCGTCCTCTTCTGAACTAGAACGCTGATGAGATGGCATCGATCATCGATCGCAGGCGTACCCGGTGTCGAAGGTGCTCCTGGAGAAGGCGGCGTCGGAGTTCGCGGCGGAGCACGGCATGAGCCTGGTGACCCTGTGCCCCTCGGTCACCGTGGGCGAGGCCCCCGACAGGCAGGTCTACACCACCGTCCCTGCCATCCTCTCCCTGCTCTCCGGCGACGAGGCGGAGCTCAAGGTGCTCAAGGGCATCGAGCGTGCCTCTGGGTCCGTGCCGCTGGTGCACGTCGAGGACGTCTGCCGCTCCGAGATCTTCGCCGCCGAGGAGGCCGCCGACGGCAGGTACATCTGCAACAGCCTCGACACCACCATCGTTGAGATGGCACGGTTCCTGGCCGACAAGTACCCACAGTACGACGTCAACACCAACCTGTAAGGATCCGTCCATCATCCATGAACAAGAACTTCGTTCAGAGCTTTTTTTTTTTATTGAATGCCATGAATCCATGCTCGCTCCAACCTTTATTCATAAATTTGCAGCTCCGGCGCCGATCTGCTTGAGAAGCCGATCGCGCTCCTGCCGTCCACCAAGCTGATCAAGGAAGGGTTCGAGTTCAAGTACAAGACGCTGGAGCACATCTATGAGAACATGGTGGAGTACGGCAAGGCCCTGGGGATCCTACCAAACTGATTACCGATGTGATGATGATCATGCGCCGTCCGTGTGCTTTGGATTGGATCATCCCGTACCAGCAAAATGAGCCTTGTTCTCTGTACTATCCTTCCTGGTCACGTCATCAGAAGGCAAAATAACTACGGGTGGTCTGAACGTAGCTGTTCCCCCTTTTCTGTATTTATTTTGCGTGCAAGTTTGTTGGGCTCTAGCTTTTTTCGCTGTTTTTTTTTTTTCCGAGCAAGTTTGAATGTACGTGGCGTGGATCCTCTGTTCCTTAAAATGTGTGTTTCTGAAGAAGTTTGAATGTACGTACCGCCGGGAATCTTATGCCAGTATCTGCTTGATGCATTTCTGCTTGACGCACCCGGCCTGTCTTCAGTCAGGGTAAATTATCAGTCGTAACCACCAATCATTAGCAATCTCCGACACAAAGATGGCATGCCGATGTATCAGTGAAAATTGATTGAATTTGCAGGTTTCATTCGATATATTTTTATCAATCCAAATATGTCTTGCTACCATCTGATAAAACACTGGCACCATTAGCAAAAGCCAAAAACCCAGCCCCAAGTGTCATCACAGGTCCAGTCATGGGAGATGGCCTAACCTCCTTTGCCACACAAACCATACCCGAGAGGCCGAGAGCATTCCTAGCCTCACCCATCAATTGCTTCCATAGTGCTACCTCCTCAAAAATAACTGTGCACATAGGTATGAGACAATCTAATTTCAGCAGTCTTTTTCACTTTCTCTATTCCCAAAGTGCAATTACTACATGCTCCGACACCTTTTGACGATAGAGGTACTGTATGAATGTAATTTCTCTAGTAGCTTTGGTCTTACCGAACAATCCTAGAAGTGCAGTTTATTTTGAAACCGAGGGAGTATGAGTATGTCTCTAGCCCAAAATTTTGGAAAAAAAGAAATTCCATGTACAGGGAAGTTCCAAGCCGCCAACCCAAATGATTATGTGTCAATATAACGGAGCTAGGCAAGAACTTTTTCTGATTTCTGTATTAGATGGGTGCGTAGAGATGCAAATAGGGTGGCGCACTGTTGTGCTTCGATTGTATCGGCCACTATACGCTCTTGGATTGATTATATTCCGGGTTGGCTAGCCCAGATTTGGTGAATGAGATGAAAGCTCCGTTACCTCAAAAAAAAAAAAAAAAGACTCAATTATCTGGTGTTTGATTTGAGAATGATGTACAATGAGATGATCTTGTTCATGTTTTTTTTTTAGGATAGAATCGTCTCATCTCATAATTAGTTGAGAAGGATGTATCTATCCCAATTTTTTATTTGGTACGAGAGATTTGGTGAATGAGATAGATAATGTTTCCAATACCGCTAGGAGTCATCAGTTGGGGATCCGCTATCATCCGTGGGATCTATCTGTCAAGTTCTTATGTACATCTTCTTCCACTATTAATTGTCCTGGCTTTTTGTCCACTCAGATTTTGAACAAAAAATGGAATAAAATAGAGTTTGAATATAACACATAGATAAAAATTTGTATCAAACTAATAAGATTAACGTTGCAATCTAAAATGTGTATCCATTATGTCACTAAGAATGCAATAAGAGTTTACATACATATCACACTAGAATGAAACAAAAAGAAGATAAATCATAGATATTCAAACTAGATGTCCCCAACTAAGTCTTCCACACTAGAATAAGAAAAATAAATCCTAGATATTCAAACTAGATGACCCCAACTAAGTCTTCTACACTAGAATAAGAAAAATAAATCCTAGATATTCGAACTAGATGACCCAAACTAAGTCTCTGTATCAATCCTCTTGAGACTTGCTAGGAAACAAATCCTAGAAGATCTCATAAAAAAATAGAATTATATATCCTTCAATTTTCTAGACACTAGTCATCATTAATAATAGCACCCATTTGATCAGTTTCATTTGAAAACGATTACTCACTTTAGTACTTTTGGAAAAAAAAACATGAAGTAACCTACAATTTTGTATTTTAATTACCGATTTATGCCATTATGAAACATGATGTAAATAAATATCAAATTTTCGTTTAACCCACACCTGCTGCTAATCTACTGAACCTCTTAACTTCGCATCTAAATTACCAACATTTTCTACTAAACAGTTTTAAAACCGTAAATTCTGCTATTATTTCTACATTAATATATAAAAACTAGCTAAGATCCCAGCTTGCCGGCAGTAGATGTGAGAGTTGCTGGCAATGTATGAAGTGTTTGGATGCGGTCACATAGAAGTATGGAAGTTTGGTATATGAGCATTTAGTAATAATAATAATATGGTTTTAGAAATGTAAAAGCGGCGGTATATGTGTGAATATTGATGGGATAGTTTGTTGTTTACATGTAGGAATCATCTGCGGTAGTCACATTTGTTGGATCATGGTAGGGCGTGGCGAGTTCATTTTATCTCGCGCCTTGGTAGCGATTATGGAAACATGCAATTTGGAGTTAATAAGGATTTGTTATGGGGATTACAACTTGGGAATTAATTATTGGAATTGGGTTAATGAAACTGGAATGTAAGAGCTTAGAGGATGGGGTAAAAATTCGGAGACTCATATGTAGTTTGGAGTTAATATTTTTTTTTTTTTTAGGATTATAATTTTGGAATTAATTATTTAAGTTGGATTAATGAAAATGGAATGTAACAGCTTTTAAAGAGTTTGGGGTGTAAGGTATTACTGTTCACTAACGGGTATTTACTTTTTATGTTAGCGGGTATTTACTATTTACTAACGGGCACTACTGTTCATTTCTAACGGGTATACCACTGTTCACTACGGATATGTACTGTTTATGTTAGCGGGTATTTACTGTTTGGTAACGGGTTTACTGTTTATGATATCGGATATTTACTGTTTATTAACGGGTATTTACTGTTCATAAGCACTGTTCATAGTACTGTTGACCTACAGTGATATCCTTCCTCAGGATTATAAGAGTTATATAGATAAGTTAGCGAAAGGCCACAAAATGATGGCTTTGGGCACGCTCTGAACGTACAAAACTCATGAGTTGATGGGTCACGGGTCTCCTAGGTTCTCTTTTCGCTTTCAAGTACAGGATCCGAAGAACGAGGCGCATAAAGTGTTTCCCTTGTCGACGGACCGTATATTGAGCAGCATTTCGAGGTACTGTACCTGTAGGTAGCCTTTCTTTGTGTGTGTGTGGGGTGGGGTGGCGGGAGTTTACAATATCGGTACCTTAAGCGAAGAACCCCTAGTAAATTAACCATCGGCAATCAGTGTGAACCGAACAGACTATACCGCGTACAGTAATTTCGAAAAAGCGATGAAAAAGTTAAGAGAAAGTTGTCCACACATTCAGAAAATGAAAAAGTGAGAAGCAATATGATCCACAGAGGTGACTGAAAAAATTCGACAAGGTAGCGTGTCTGCCTGTGGCGTCGGCTTTTGCGACGTGCTCTGGACAAGTGTACTACTGATACTGTGAGCGAGAGCGACAGACAGCGAGTGAGTGATCTGGGGGAGGTCGACGACGCAGGCATTCAGGAGTGTGCAGCGTCGCACTCGATGGATCACGCTTCGACTTTTGGTTCCTCCGATTGGTGGCGATGGTGAGTGACGACTGACGAGGACGAGGGAGAGAGATATTTCTCGCACGCACTGTGTCGATCGCTGCATGATTGCATCTCTTCATCTCCAGTGTGTGTGTGTGTGTGTGTAGTAACAGGAGTGCTCGCAGTACAAGTGACAGCGACGATCGACAAGCGGACGTGGTGACATCTGACATGAAACTAGTACTCCTATTTCACATGGCGATAGCGAGTGGCAAACGACGGTGCGCGGCTCGACGATATCATTCATCATCGCTCCGTGGACGGGACGACCGTGAGCCAAGGCGTTCGGTTTGGGCACGCCGAGCATTGTCATCATCGTCAGGTCCTCTCCGTGTCGCGTCCTAGGCCGGCACCGTCCATCGCGCGCGCCCCGCGGGTCGCGGCAGTGGGTGCGCCGTGCCATTCCTTGCTTGCCATTGAACGGGGCATCGCACATCGCATCAGAAAGGGCAGGGAGGATGTCGCGGCCGTTTAATGTGCCAGCCAGCGTATGCCCGGTAGCACACAACAAACACAGACTGATTCGATCCATGCATCTGCATCGAAGGCCTGACGACGGTGCGGATGCAGCCATGGGCCATGCTTAGTATCCCTTTTCTAAAAACAATGGGCCATGCATAGTATACCGTGGGCTGCTATAATGTGCTCACAAACAATGTTTGGGCTGCAGAATTGTGCGATCCAACTGGCCTTCCATTTGCAACGAAAGACCTAGGGTTTCTCTAGGGTTTTAGGCGACTCTCGTGCGATCGCCGCCGGGAGGACCTTGGGACCGACGGACTGCTGTTTCCTCCGACCTCCTCGCTCGGGCTGACTCGGGGGGCTGCCTTTGCGCGGCTTCCCGGCCTTGGCGGGGGAGGAGGGATCAGCCCGAGACGGTGGCTTTTTCGAGGATGGCGGCAACGGAGCCGAAACGGGGTGAAGGGAAGGCCGATGGCGATGAAGTTGAAGCGCTGCTCAAGGCGCTGAAGCTAAGCGAGGCTGAGACAGATGGGGTGGTGTTGGCGGCGGCAGAGAAGACTAACCTGCCGGAGGTGAAGTGGATGGCGGCGGCGCGACTTCTGACGGCGAAGAAGTTCAAGCGAGCAGTCGTTGATCTCGACGATGAAAGCGGCATGGAACACGGCAAAGGAGGTGTCGTTCCGGTCCATGGATACGAATCTACTCCAGGTACAGGCGTATTGCCTGGGGGATTGGAAGCGGATTATGGAGGAGGGCCCCTGGATTTTCAGAGGCTATGCGCTGATGCTAGAAGAATTTGATGGTGCTACTCCGAAGCCATCAAAGCTCCCGGGTTCTGTGGGTGTGTGGGTGCAGATTCATCAGATCCCACCGCTGTATCGAACACCGGAGATTATACAGAGGCTAGCTGGTAAAGTTGGAGGGGTGATTTTGGTGGAGCCGAAGGCGGTGGCTACGGGGAGGGGGGATTTCTTCAGGGCGCGGGTGAACCTTGACGCTGCAAAACCATTGGTTCGCTTCGTCACACTCGCTCCTGAAGGAAGTGCTCCCATGCGTCTTCAAGTTAAGTATGAGAAGATGCCGCGCTTCTGTGCTCACTGTGGTTTGATGGGCCATACTCACCTCGAGTGTGGTTCAGGGGAGTTTAAAGATGAAGAACTGCAGTTTGGAGATTGGATGCTGGCCAAGGGGGATTCATGGCGAGCTGGTACCCCTCGTTTCCGCTCCGGGGGAGGGGGAGGTGAGAGCTTCCAGCCACCACAGGATGCTAGAGGTGGCACTGGTGAAAGGAGATGGACCAGGGGCCGTGGTGGACGGCATGGGGTATCACGTGAAGGTTTATGGAGGGAGAAGAGATCAGAGAAGGAACAAAAGGAGGACAGTACGGGCTCGAGGAAGAGGGGCTCGACAGAGGCTGGTCTTCAGGAGGATTTAGCGGACTCGGCCTCGAGCCCGCTGAAGCCGGCGGTCCAGGCAGGTGCGGAGGGTGTGGAGATTGGCGAGGCGAGAAGGGCACCGCCACCACCCCCAGCATACGTGTCATCGAGGGATAAGAAGAAAGCTAAGAAGCAGGTTGATGACCACATGAAGGAGACTGAGGCGGCTCCCGGTATGGGAGACCGCCAAGCCCAATGAGTTGCTTGAGCTGGAATTGTCGGGGTTTAGGCAACGCCTCGACAATTAAGGAGCTTCGTGAAATAGCGAAGAAGGTTGCCCCGACCGTTCTTTGTGTTCTTGAAACCCAGGTGCATAAGGTTCGGGTAGAAGGTCTTAAGCACACTCTAGGTTATGATAATGCGTTTGCTGTAAGTAGCTCGGGCCGTAGTGGTGGGCTCGGCATCTTTTGGAATAATAACATTAGAGTGGAGTTGCTACCGTACTCTCAGTATCACATTGACACCATTATTACTGAGGGTGGGGGTGATCCCTGGCGCCTGACATGTGTGTATGGTGAAGCGCAGGTTACAGAACGTCGTAAGACGTGGGATGTACTCAAGTTCATCAGGGCCTCTTCGTCGCTGCCCTGGGTGTGCATTGGGGATTTTAACGAGGTGCTCTGGCGATCGGAGCATGAAGGGATGCAGGAGCGAAGCTGGGGCCAGATGGCTGGCTTCCGGGACGCTCTGGATGTCTGCGAACTAGCTGACCTGGGATTTGAAGGACGACCATGGACATTTGAGAAGCGGGTTGCAGGTGGATCTTTCTGTCGAGTGAGACTGGACCGAGCGGTAGCATGCCCGGCATGGCTGGGTCGTTTCCCGCCCCACAGTTCATCATCTCACAAATGGCCTTCGATCATGAGCCGATTGTACTCGAGTGGGGGGTGACCGAAAAGCGTGGTAAGAAGAAACCGAAGCAATTCAGTAAGTGATGTGGGAATCACATGAAAATTTTAAAGACACGATATCCCAGGCGTGGAGGAGTCAGCCTAGGGCCACAAGCGTGGACGGACTCTTGAATAAGCTGTCCTCAGTAGCTGGTCAGCTGAGAGGATGGGAAACAACGACCTTTGGTCACGTTACAAGTGAGCTGAAGGGTTTGCACAGAGAGCTTGAGAGATTACGTGCTGATCCTCTACGGCACGGCCCATCATACGAAGAGATGAAGATAGTAGGGAGGATCAATGAGCTGAATCACCGAGAGGAGGTCATGTGGAGGCAACGCTAACGTGTTGCATGGCTTTCCGAGGGGGATAAAAATACTCACTTCTTCCACTTGAGAGCCTCTCAACGCGGGAAAAGAAATAAGATCACTAAACTAAGAAGAGATGATGGGACTATCACCGAGGATGAAGAGGTGATAGCGGCTATCACGACGGAGTTCTACCAAAAATTATACACGCCAGAAGGCACCGGGGACTCGGCTGAAGTTTCGGGCTACGGTTCCTAGTAAGGTAACCGGTGAGATGAACAGGGTGCTAGCAAAACCGACGAACCGTAAGAAATTAAGGTGGCCTTGTTTCAAATGTTTCCCACAAAAGCTCCAGGTCCGGATGGATTTCCAAAGCACATTTTTTTCAAAAACATTGGGATATTTGTGGTGAAGAGGTGACGGCAGTAGTGCTCCGGGTCCTGGATGGCAGAGAGGAGCTCTCAAAACTAAACAGCACGAACATTGTTCTTATCCCGAAGGTGGAAAATCCGGAGGATATTGGACGGTTTCGGCCAATAAGCTTGTGCAATGTGGTGTACAAGATAGCATCTAAGGCGGTGGCTAACGGACTCCGTGCTATTCTCCCAGAAATTATCTCGGAGGAGCAGTCGGCCTTTGTTCCAGGGAGGCTGATTACAGATAATATCATCACGGCCTATGAATGCTTACACTATATGAAGAAGAAGAGGGCCAGGGAGGATCGCTATTGTGCTCTGAAGCTTGATATGCGTAAGGCGTATGACAGGCTGGAGTGGAATTACCTACGGGGAATCATGCTCAAATTGGGCTTCAATCGGCCGTGGGTGGACATGGTTATGAGGTTGGTAAGTTCTGTTTCTTTCTCGGTTGTGTTGAATGGCAACAGGCTAGAAACCTTCCAACCATCAAGAGGCATTCGTCAAGGGGATCCAATATCTCCCTACTTATTCTTGTTAGCAGCAGAGGGCCTTTCGTGCCTCTTACAATCATGCAATCACATCGGCGCTCATGGGCATTAAAGTGGCTTCGTCTCCGGTTGTCGATCACCTTCTCTCTTTGCGGATGACGGCCTGCTGTTTCTTTAGGGCTAATAGGGGGATGCAGTTCATTAAGAATGCTCGATTTGTACTTGCCGCCGGGGCAACAAGTTAATTTGGATAAATCCTCGATCCACTTTGCCAAGGGATGTAGCGATGCAGTTAGGCGGGAGATCAAGGAAATTCTCCAAGTGACAAGTGAAGCGTTAAATGAGAAATACCTTGGCCTACCGACGGATGTCGGGCAATCAACCACGAGTGCTTTTTCATATATAAAGGACAGGGTGTGGAAGCGGGTTCAAGGGTGGATTGAAAGATGTCTCTCTTCGGGAGGTAAAGAAGTACTGATTAAATCAGTTGCCCAAGCTATACCAACGTACTCGATGGCGTGTTTCAGGTTGCCTCGAGGCCTGTGCAAACATATTAACGGATTGATCCGTGATTTCTGGTGGGGCAGCAAGGAGGGCAAAAGAAGAGTGTGTTGGGTGGCATGGGATGAGATGATCCTGCCTAAGAGCGCGGGGGGTCTGGGTTTTAGGGACATTGAGCTCTTCAACTTGGCCCTACTAGCGAGGCAGGCTTGGAGACTTTTGGTGGACCCCGGGTCACTTAGTGCTCGGGTGCTCAAAGCAGTATACTACCCTGAAACTGATGTGCTAGAAGCGGAGCTGGGCCAGTCCCCGTCCCGAGTCTGGAGGGCAATATCGGATGGGGTGGATGTGTTGCGCCAAGGCCTCATTCGTCGAATCGGAACTGGGCAGCATACTGAAATATGGGGGTCTCCTTGGCTCCCTAGGGACGGTATGCCGTTCCCAATGCAGGCGGTGAAGGAGAATAACCTCAAGATGGTCTCTGATTTGATTGACCAAACAACAAGAAGCTGGAACTCTCAGGTTGTGCGTGAATTCTTCTCGCCAATAGACTGGGAGGTTATTGAGAGTATTCCTCTGAGTACAAGAAGGATTGATGACTTTTGGGCCTGGTATTACGAGAAAACGGGGAGCTTTTCAGTTCGGTCGGCATATCGTATGCTAGTGCGGAGAAGGGAAACTTTATCTGCTTGGCTGGAGAACAAACCAGGTAAATCTGATGTTAAGGCCAAAGAGAAGGAGTGGAGCGAGCTGTGGAGAATCCGAGTGCCATCTAAAATCAAAGTATTTTTATGGAGATTAGCAAGGCATTCGATTCCGACGGAGGATATTAGACATCGGAGGAATATGGCTCCGAATGGTTGCTGTGCAATCTGTGGCAGGTTGGATTCGTGGAGGCATGCCCTCCTAGAGTGCAATCTAGCGCGGTGTGTGTGGGCTCTCCAAGAGGAAGAGACTATCGACCTCCTATTCCGGATTGACACCCAGGATGCCAAAGCCTGGTTATCTGAGATCATGAGGGAACTCAGCCATGACAAGTTGACAAGGGTGGTGGTAAGCCTTTGGGCCATCTGGTATGCCCGACGGCAAGCAATCCAAGAGGACAAGTTTCGAGCCCGTTGACAACTCATGCATTCATCGATCGTTTCGTTGCTGAGCTGAACCAGGCGACACCGGCGGTGAAGCGAAATGATATGGAGGGGAGGCCGTCCCCAGGTGGATCAAGCCGCCTGTCGGATGCAGCAAGATTAATGTTGATGCAGCGATGTCGAAGAATGGGGCGAGGGCATCGGCTGCAGCAGTGGCCAGAGATGAACAAGGTACGTTCTTGGGTGCCTCGGTTCTGGTAATTGAAGGTTGCCGGGATGTGGAGACGGCTGAGGCAGTGGCCTGCCGCGAAGGCCTGTCATTGGCGCATGATCTGGATATTCAGAGTTTCCGGCTGGCTAGCGACTGTGCCAATGCTGTCAGGGCTATCCAAGGGGAAGGACTTGGGAGCTATGGTGCCGTAGTCCAGGACATCAAGATGACTTCTCGGGAGTTCACAAGGGTGGAGTTTATTCATGAGGGGAGGCATTGTAATCACGATGCCCATAATCTAGCAAGAAGTCACGTGAATTCTATGATAGGTAGACATGTTTGGCTTGGTCAGCCTCCAGAAGGAGTTTGTAATTCTTATGAACTGATATAATGGAGGTCGGTTTTGCTCAAAAAAAAAAAAAAAAAAACTGGCCTTCCATTTTTTTGTCCATGCGACAAGTGTTTTTGTATGGGAGAATTGCCTATTTGGCCTCCGAAAAACTTACTGTTGCTTTTTTTGACCCTTTTTTTTGAACTTTCCTATTTGGCCTTCAAATAAAACTTTAAATCTCCTTTGGCCTTCCGTCAATTTCAACAAGGTAATGGTGTTAAGTGACACCTAAAAGACCATTTTACCCCTGTCTAAAAAATAAAAAAAATCAAACTTAAGATATTAAAAATAAACATTTGAAATCTTGAGAAATCTTAATTGGTACACAGACGTACATGTTTATTACAAATACACTGAACTCATATATATGCGAATGCGGTACACAGCCGTACATGTTTATTACAAAATTTGAAACATAATTTATTCTTTGTTTCTAGATATATATAACAAAGATTTTGTAACCCTTGATTTAATAAAAATACGATTTTGATTGATCACAAGGAGTAGTGACATGCAGTCATGCAGATGCAGGAGATCGGTGAGTTGATATGATGGCGTGCGTTGTTGCTCTTGCTGGGTTGGTCAAGCTACTAATTTGCGTGCAGGAATGCATGCATTGCAGGGGCAGGAGCGGATGATGGATTTTTGGATGGTCAAGGGAACAACTCAAATCTCAGTTCAGAAACAGCTTTGCCGCCTCCTTTGCAGGACGGGAAAAAAGCTCTGCTCGCTGCCAGCTTGGAGTTGGAGCGTGTCTCCACCTCGACGTCTCTCTGAATTAGTCGTGTGCTAGCTGCTGCTTGTAATCTGCTACTCCTTGTGAGATCAATCAAAATAGTATTTCTTATTAAATCAAGGGTTACAAAATCTTTGTTATATATATCTAGAAACAAAGAATAAATTATGTTTCAAATTTTTTAATAAACATTACGGCTGTGTACCGCATTCCGCATAGTATATATGAGTCCAGTGTATTTGTAATAAACATGTACGGCTGTGTACCAATTAAGATTTCTCAAGATTTCACATGTTTATTTTTAATATCTTAAGTTTGGACTCTTTTTTTTTTTTTTTTTAGACAGGGGTAAAATCATCTTTTTAGGTGTCACTTAACACCGTTACCTTGCTGAAATTGACGGAAGGCCAAAGGAAAAAAAAGTTTCATTTGGAGACCAAATAGGAAAGTTCAAAGAAAAAAAGCAAAAAAGCAAGAAATTTTTTTCGGAGGCCAAATAGGCAATTCTCCCTTTTTGTATTGGCCGTGCACAGAGTGTTAGTACGACGTGAATCAAACCGCATTCCTCTGGTCCTGGGCCCTGCTGTTTACACTTCCCCGAACCGACAGTGAGCCTCAGCCCATTTCCCTGCTTGCCTCTCTCCACTTCCGCTGTCTGCCTCGTCGTGCGGTGCTCGCTGCAGCTCGGTCCGGCGGAAGGACAGCCTCGGCGTCGTCGTCGTTGCCGCCAGGCCAGGAGAAGCAAGAGGCGCCGTCTGTCGGACATTGCAAAGCTCGTGCTATTCTGAGCCATTCGTTGCATACAGCATTCGACCCAGTGACCTACTCTGTATATTCATTCTCTGCGGTGCTATAATAGGCCCATAAAGACCTGTTAGTGACAACTCATGGCCCATGCACAAAATGTAGACTACGATGTTGCGTGCTAGCAATTGTTTTTTTTCCTATATGCAAACATATTTTTTTCCTATCGGCCCATGCCCAAAATGCTGGTAGTCTGGGCCCATAAAGACCTGCCCATCGCCCATGCACAAAAGTTCTCATTTTGTTTGTGCATACAGGTCCTTGAAAACTACAGTGTCGGAAAAGATCTTTGCCCAGTAAATTTCTCCCCGTAAACGACTCCATCACGACGATTGGACACAGTACTGCTTACTCTTCACCTCCGCACAAATTCATCATACACACGATAGCGTTGAGAAATTCCATGTTGAGAACTTGAACCCTGTCCACTCGATCAGTTTAGTGCAGGTTTAACACGTGCATGCGTATGTTGATGATGCCGCAATCTATACCGTATCGATCCATTTGTGTGCCTTCTCTTATTTTCCTCTTTTGATACCACACCGCCACGCGTTTAACATGTGACAACAGCATCTCTCTGTTTATCTCATACCCCCTCTGGGTTGGTATTAGAAATCGTTTAGACAGTGACACGGTCTCCAAAACACAACTTTGACCACTTGTTATTACAAAAATATTTATGTAAATGTGATATATGTATACTTTTATCGAAGTATTTTTAACAAAAATCTATTCATATAATTTTCACATTTATAAACTCAACAACTTAAAAGTTATTAATGATTTATATTTCTAATGTTTGACCCAAACCTTGTCCAAAACGACTTAGTACGTGCGTACTATATATCCTCCGATTCGGTTCCTGCGAGGCCGGCCAATCCTGCCAAAATATGCCGGCGGACGGGGTCTTTGTGAAGAAGACGGCGTGCGTCACGGGAGGGAACGGCTACATCGCCTCGGCACTAGTGAAGATGCTTTTCTTGGAGAAGGGCTACGCCGTCAAGACCCTTGTCGAAACCCCGGTACTACGTTTGCGGTTTTTGCTTATTTGTTTACCCTAATCCCTACCGCAATCTGAACCAACGCTTGCATATGCGAGATGACATGGAGAAGAACTCGCGACTGATGGAGCTGCAGCGCCGGGCTCCCCGGGAGGTCCTCCGCGCCCGACCGACGGCGAAGGCGCCTATAGTTTTCCATGCGCCCGCGGCCGAGGCCCGGCCGAGCCACGGCACCGGCCCGGCCCAATATGGCCCGAGCCCGTAGGAAGCCCGTGCGGGCTGGCCCGTAAAAGCCAGCGGGCGTGCTTGGGCCAACCCTCGGCCCGACCTCAAAGCACGGCCGGCACGGTCTTGTAGCTACGGGCCTCCATGGGCCATGTATGTAGAAAAACGCCACCAACGGCTCTTTTGGCCCGTGGCGGCAGCCCAATCTAAACCCCTAATCCCCACCGCGTATATAGCGGACCCCCCACCCCGTTTCCCTTCCCCAGCCCTAATCCGCACCGCGCGCGCCACCCACACGGTCTCGCTCTCGCCTCGGCCTCGCTAACCCTAGATCCGCGCCCCCGGCGCCGGAGACATCGATCCTCCGCCGATTCCCCCCGCCGGTGACCTCGATCCGCCTCCTGTGTCCTCAATCCGCCTCCGGTTCCATCTCCCTCTCCCTCCCTCTCCCGTTCCCCTTTCTTTCTTGCCTGAACATGTGAGTTCTCCTTCTTCCCCAACCTCTGCAGCTCGCCATCCTCTCTAACTCGTTCTCGTCTTGTCTCTGCTTCTCTGGGTGTCCATCTCCAGCACCGGGCTCCGGTTGCGAAGGTGACCGGATTCGCTTGCTATTTTTTCCCCTTTTCTTCTTGCTTTGTTCCTCTGTTTCTTCCCCTGTTTCTTTCTCTGTTTCTTCACGTTTTCTAACTCGTTTCTTCTCTGTTTTTCTCTTGTTTGCAGGTCGGTAGCCGATGCATCCTCGTCTAGCTGCGGCCTAGATCGAGGACGTCGTCGGTGGCCACCCGCACCGTCGAGGAACGGGGCTAGAGAGGCCATGGCGGAGGACGAGGTCCATCTGCCGGGCAATGACCCCGAGGGCGAGTACGAGGACGACTACATTGGAGAGGATCTTTTTGCTTTGCCGTGTTCGGTATCGACCTCACGAGGGGCGATCCGATCGAGGTTGATGTGGATGGGGGACGGGGAGCCTGACCCCCGCCACCATCGCCTCCAACGATCCTCCATCGGTTGGTGTTCTTCTTTTCCTCCCAGTCGCCGATCTTTGGTACTGGTAAACGCACATCCCCTGTTTGGGACTTTTTTGATGAGTTTGAAGAAGATGGTTTGCCTAAAGCTAAATGCAAAATGTGTAAGAGTATCTTGTCTGCTGTTTCTGCTAATGGTACTGGACACTTAAAGAGACATTTGCAATCTTGTTACGAAAAAACCGATCGGCGTGCTAGGGTTCAATCTAGGCTTGCTCTTAGTGGTAATGGTCTAGGTGCGTGGGAGTACAAAAAGATGTTGCTAGAGTTGAATTAGCTCGTTTGATTGCTAGACTTGATCTGCCTTTGAGCATAGGTGAGGCCGATGCTTGGCAAGAATACATTCAACGTGCTCATAACCCTTTGTTTAAAGGGCGTGTCTAAGCAAACCACTACTAGAGACCTTGAGAAGTTGTTTGATGAACGTAGGAAAGTGCTTAGGGACCATGTTTTGGACCGGTGCTACTTCTTTTGCTTTTAACATCGATATTTGGAGTGGTAATGCTAAGGAAGACTACATTACGCTTGTTGCTCATTATGTTCTTGATGATTGGGTCTTCTGAGAGAAGAAGGTCATAGGGTTTAGATTGATTGATTGCAAACATACGGGGACAATATTGCTTTGAGAGGGTTGGTAGTGTTATTCGGGAGTTTGGTCGATTGATAAGGTTTTTTGCTATTACTTTGGACAATGCTTCTTCTAATTCAAATGCTATGAACACTTTGAATATTACTGTTTGGTGGGTATTTAGGTGCGACCACTGTTCTGTTGATGATCTTGATCTTTGTTATTTATAACCTCCGTCACCAACGTTGTGTTCCTCATATAATAAATTTGATTGTTAAATGTGGTTTAAAAAGGATGAAACCATACTTAGAGGATTTCGGGAGAGCTATCAATTTCTTGAACTCATCTAATCATAGAATTGCCATGTTTAAGAACTTATGCATTGCTCAAGGTATTGCTCCTAGGAAATTTGGTGTGGACATGGAGGTAAGATGGAATTCTACATACCTTATGCTCCAACATCTTTGTGAGGATCCATACCCTCAAGTTTTCACAACTTTCATTAATGCTAACATTGGTGAAAACCTATTGTCTACGCTAGGCATTTCTTGATTGCTAAACGGATGTTACAGTTCCTTGAGGTGTTTTATGAGTCTACTGTTATTTTGTCTGGTGTTTACTATCCAACCAGTCCACTTGTTATGCATCAACTACTTGAAATTGCCTTGCATTTGCATGCTGCTGATGCAGATATTAACTTGTATACAATTGTGTATCCTATGAAACTAAAGTACCTAAAATATTGGAAAAAGAAATACCTATCTTTGTTCTCAATTGCATTTGTCCTTGATCCTAGAGCTAAGATGATAGGTCTTTTCAATACCTTAAATTTGCTTAAGGACTTTACTGGTTGTGATTACTCTTCATACTATGCTGATGTTAGATCTGAGCTTGAGAAATTGTTTGCCAAGTATGAAAAAAAATGTATGAAGGCTTGTAAGGCTGAAAACGACCACCAAACATTACAGGTAAGAGAAAAAGGAGCAACATGGGACAGAATTTTTGGTGGCACAGGTGGTTCTTTACGTGGTACAACCTGGCTCGTTTGTAACAGTGCCTCTGTCTCGAATCTGTCATCTTACCTTGACAAAGGATGATAGGCGGCAGTATGATGATGGTTTTGATATACTTCTCTGGTGGAAAGACCACAAACTAACCTTTCCTGTCTTATCAATCTTGGCTAGAGATGTTATGTCTGTTCCTGCTTCTACTGTATCTTCAGAGTCTTGTTTCAGCTTATCTGGAAGAATCCTAGAGGACCGTCGTCGACGGTTATTGCCTGAACATGTAGAGATGTTGGTTTGCATAAAGGATTGGGAGTTAGGAGACAAAAGGAAACAGCATACTGTTGTCTCTGAGCATAAAGAACTGGTTGAGCGCTTTGAAAAAATTGCTATTGTTGATGGTGCACCTGGTATGTTGCTAAACTATTGCTACTTCTTATTGTTGATGGAGTTTCTTCTTGTCTAACTTTGTGTCTGTTAATGTTGCATTTACAGCTGAACAAGCTGGTGGAGGAACACCTGATGCTGTTGCTCCTGCTACACCTGCTGCATGTACATCTGTTCAAGCAAGAGGAAGGGGTGCTCCTGCTGCTGCAACTGGAAGAGGAAGGGGAGGTGCTGGTGCTCCTGCTGCTGCAAGAGGAAGGGGTGCTCCTGCTGCAAGAGGAAGGGGTGCTGCTCCTGCTGGTGCTCCTGCTGCAAGAGGAAGGGAAAGGGGTGCTGCTCCTCGCCGGTGCTCTCCTTTTTAGCGGAAGAGGAAGGGGGGCAGCAGCTAGAGGAACAAGAGGAAGGCGTGGCTAAAGTAATCTGTTGAGGTAATCTTCTTCTTGAGAGATGACAGAGATGAGAGATGAGAGCTGTGAATTTTGAGAGATGAGAGGTGTGAGTTGTGTGAACTGTGATTTGTGATCTGTGGCTGTGAGCCTGACTCTGTAACAAACTTTAAACTGGTTTCAACGAAAGTTTGAGCTGTGTGTTTGTGCTGTACTCTTTTCCTTTATGGGGTTTTATCTCACAAGGGTGAGTTTTACCCATAAAGGTTTTTAATGAGGCAGCATTGCACACAAATGCACAGCTCAATTACCTTTACTTTGTGTCTGATCTGAGATGTTAGAATGAGCCTGAGAAATATGTGTATGTTGATATCATATGAATTCTGTACAAGTTTGTCAAATTCTGATCAAAACTGTCTTTGAAATTCTGTTAAAACTGTATCCCATGAAAAAACTGATCAAATTTGGGTTTTTTTTTGATGTACGGGCCTGCGGGCCGGCCCGTAAACTTTATTCGGCCGTGCCACTGCGGGCCGCCTGGTACTGTTGTTGGCCGTAGGGCGTGCACTGGCTGACCCCGAGGCACGTGGCCCGTTGGAGGCACGGCCCGATTAAGCCCGTAGCCCGTTGAGGCGCGACGGCGGGCGGGCGCGAGCCCCGGCACGGCTCGGGCCGATGCCGGGCGGGCGAGCGGCCCGTTGGAAAACTATAAAGGCAGCCGGACGACGCCGTCGCCGGCTGCGACTACGCCTTCCTCGTCGCTGCTCCGGTGAACCTCACGTCAGAGGATCCCGAGGTGGATCGATAATTCCTTCAACCCTTTTGTTTGAGAGAATACACCATTTCTGTTGAAGTGCTTTGCCATGCATGCTCGACGACTGATTGTGTTTCGTCCATTGAATTAATGGTGGTGATCGACGACGGCAGAAGGAGCAGATCGAGCCGACCGTGCGAGCAACTCTGAACGTGCTGCGGTCGTGCGTGAGAGCCGGCACGGTGAGGCGCGTGGTGCTCACCTCGGCGGCCTCCTCCATCTGCATCCGGCCGCTGGAGGGAGTCGGGCACGTACTAGACGAGCACTCCTGGTCCGATCTAGACTACGTCACCGCCGACAAGCCACCTGCCTGGGTACATGATGGCATGCGTGCATGATGCATCATCGATCTACGGGTCAATAGCTAGCTACTGAAGCATCATGCATATACAGCTTGTCGACGTGCCGTACGTGTGTTTAATTTGCGTTGCCCTGCGAGGGATACGTCGTCTCCAAGGTGCTGTCGGAGAAGGAAGCCTTCAGGTTCGCTCAGGAGCACGGCATCGACCTCGTTGTCGTGTGCCCGGTGCTCACCGTTGGCGCGTCGCCGGCACCCAAGGCGTACGCGAGCGTCCGGGCTAGCCTCTCCATGCTATCAGGTGATAGATCGATCGAGAGGATGTATCGACGACATATATAATGCGTGTCACTGCATGGCAAATTAAGGTTACTAATTCTCTCATGTACGTTCATTACTTTAGACGACGATGAGGCAGCGCTGGCCATGCTGAAAGGCATCGAGAAGTCCTTCGGTGCCGTGCCGGTCGTCCACCTCCACGACCTCTGCCGCGCCCAGGTTTTCCTCGCCGAGACGTCGACGGCGTCCGGGAGGTACATCTGCAGCAGCGTCAGCACGACCGTCGTCGAGATCGCCCGGTTCCTGGAAGACAAGTACCCGCAGTACCACGTGAACATAAAGCAGTAAGCCAATAATTGAGATTGTTTTTGCTTTATTGTTTGCATTATTGATGAGTGTCGATCGCATGGATCAAGCACGCCGGTTATGGAAACGCAAGCCCGTCCATATATGCATGCCGGTTATGAAAAATCCACAGATGTATGCCTGTTAATTATTGTAAACTTGCAGGTCTGGTGACGATGAGCACCTGGAGAAGCCGAGAGTGAGCCTGTCGTCCGCGAAGCTGGTGAAGGAGGGGTTCGAGTTTAAGCACGACACCCTGATGCAATATACGGGGACGTGATCGAGTACGGCAAGGCACTGGGGATTCTTCTCCACTAGTGATGTCCCTGCTTTTAAATTTAATTCCTTCTGTTCTTCATCACGTGATGGGATCGCCAAATGATTTGTGTTTATATCATAAAGGTATTTTTTAAGTCCCACCGCCCCACACGGTTCCATTCTGCGTATACCGCCGCTGGCAACTTACAGTTGCCACGACGGTTTGGGCTCGTGGGCCAGCTGGATGCAGGGCATGGAGGGGACTAGCAGTGGGTCGGCTTCCGTCCGCAGTGTGAGCATTATCAAACACTGTTTCAGCTTAAAGTGATTTTTTTAAAGATAAAGGATACAAACTACCCGGCTTCATCTACCCATGGATAGAATCAGTTCAAAATATTACAGCAACAAAAAATAAAAGCAAGAAATTGACTGAAAAAATACATCCCAACAAAGAGCTTGAGTAGTTCTACACGACCTCTGACTTCCGCCGTGATGTCAATTTCACGAATAAGATCACCAACGTCAAGGCGAAGCCTCTCAATACGTTTGTCGGACCTAATAAAGGTACTAAAAATGTTAGACACGGACCACCATTGAAGATTGGATATTTCTTCCTTGGCAACAGCCGCGAAGCACTTGGCGTCAAGAACCGGACGCGCTTGCGCCATCGCCGTCGGCCGGAGAAACCAGGCTTGGTTTTCACCCAGCTATTGAATGCCCGCGGACCGCGGCAAGGGGGATGACCGACCAACGGCTCCAACGGCGCCTTCAACAAGCGGTGTGTGGCACGAAGTTCCATTCGTCGGCGGCCCGGCGTAACACGCCCGGCAAGGATTTCGCCCAAGCCGCCGCCGCCGTCGTCGACTCTAGGCTCGACCAACGTGGAAGACCGCCTTCACCGGAAGGTCACCATCGACGCGCTCGAAGGCGAGCAGCCCCGGCGCTTTACCGTGGATCAGATCGAGACCCGGGGGGCCCAATCGTGACTGCTGCTGGGCGAGCGGCACAACGGCCGCCGCCGACGATCCACCCCTATGAACACACGTGCGCGCCAAATTGTACCCCTATGAGTACCTCCGAAAAAATTGAGCACTCGGCAGATTTGGAGGTTTTTCGAAGTCACACTTGGCGTCTCGTCGTCGACGGAACGCTAAGAAAAAGTAAAAGGTTTGTGCTGTTTGGCCCAAATAATATGTGGTATGACAGTTTCGTGCTGTTTGGCCCAAATAACAAGGTAGCATATGAGAGGCCCGTCTTCGTGAACTTCAAGATTGCCCCTTTCAGTCCTTCCAAAGTCTTCATAGGGGGGTAGGGTTTGCGTCGCGTGTGTGTTCGTAGGGCTGAGTGTGCGTGCATGTTGGCGTCTGCGTTATCTTTGTGTAATCTCAAAAAAAAAAAAAACCTGACCTCAGGCCGCCCCTAATAAAAAAATAAAAATAAATAAACTGACCTCAGCCCGATTTTGAAAAGGAAACTGGTGCAATGTAGTTTTTTTTTTTTTTTTATAAAGCTGTTAAAGAACAGAAAATTAATAAGAGTTATTAAAGGAGCTACTCGAGAGTCGAGTCCATACGTACGATCGCTCGTTATGCTACTTACTGTAGGTCTGAGCGATCGGAGCGTCGGCGAGAAATATGTGATGTAATTTTTTTAGAAGATTGATGCGATATACAAGACGTGTTTTTTTTTTTTAAAAAATATAGTATACGGGGACGTGAATAAGCACTGGGGTTTCTTTCTTGGGAGAAAGAATTTGGGCTAAAAAAAGTTGTGTTTAGGAATCAGGTTTTTTTTAAAAAAAAAATTGAGAATCAGATCTCAAAACTTTGCCCCTCACGGAAGTTGGTTCTATGAGGTCTATGAGGCAAATCAGTTAGTTTGGGCGAAAGTTCTGATTCCGTCAGGTATATAAACTTTGCCCCTGACGGAAGGTCTACGAGGAAATCCGTTAGTTTGGACATTGTCGTCGCGTAAGCAAAAAGACCACTTTGCCCCTCATCTTTAGAAATTCATAATTAGAGTTTGGTAACTCCAATTTTAGTGAACTAAATTTTGTTGTGCTCCTTGAGATGTCTAGTTTTTATTAAAAATATGAAATTGGCAAAACATGGTCAATTTCATATTTCTAATAAAAACTATGGTGGATTTGTGAACTATGCAATATGTGTGGTGGAATGTGATTATATATGAGTGGTTATGCGGGGAATATATGTGTGGTTAAATTTGATTATATACTAAAATATACAATAAACAAGCAAAACTTTGTTTTTATATTCAGGGGTAAAATAGTCTTTTTACCCCCATAGTTAACACCATTAGGCCTCAAAATTGATGAAGTGCCTGATTCCTAAACGAATTTTGTTTTGAGGCCGGATTCCCAAATTTAAAAGAAAGGTATGATTCATAAAACAACTTTTTCAAGGCTTAAGGCCTGTTGGGTTGAAGGGATTAAGGATTAGAGACTAAAAACTAGTATCTAGGCCCACCCAAAAAGTCCATTGGGCTAGTATTTAAATGAGGCTAAAAATTAATTCCTAGTTCTTTTATTTGGTAATTTAGAGACTAAATAAGACTAAAATTTAGTCCATAGTCAGGTCTCGTAAAAACAAACAGGGGGCCTTAATTCCTAATTCTCCGTTCTTTCTTCGGTTTCCCTATCAATGTTTGCCCCAAATAACAAGGCAACGTACGAGAGTGAGTATATTCTTTTAGTCAACTTTAGGGGCTGTAAACATCCTCACTCCAAATATATTCTGTAGATTCCGATCGGAAAGATTGGTGGGTGGGACCGTGGGAGGCATGAAAAGAATGGAATATATGGTACGCATGCATATGATTTTATTTTGTAAAATTGGATGAGTGTCCATTACTAGAAACCGCTTGCCGGGGGCTTATTTATATAAAAAAAAAAAAATACCGAAGAACTGAGAGCAAGCTGACTAGCTCGCCTGGGACGTGACACTGCATGCTTCGAGCGGAAGCAAACTTTTGGTGATCTCGCTCCCCTCGTTGACACGTGTGTATCTAACCTCAAAGGAAAGATGCACCATTTTCTTTTAATCAGTTTTGTAATGGTAGTTTCAGAAGGATGTGAATACTGTAGGCCATAGAACATTTCGTAGGTTTTTTTTTTCTTTCAAAAGAAAATCCACGTCGTCCCGGTAAGGGCCCAGAGGCCTGGCAAAGCAACGACGCTTTTGTACGAGAAACCGACTTTTGGAGAAACGAGGATATGCGGACAAGTGGATCGAAGACGCCGACTGGCGTCCCCTATATATACTCTCGAGTTCAGTCTTCCTCTTCCATCGCAAGAGGGAAAAGTCAGACACACTCCTGCACGCAGCCTGCCGCGGCCGAGCTGGGGGAAAAGAGGAAGAGATCTAGGTCTAGCGAGCAGGAGATCGATCGATCGGCTAGGAGGAGGAGCTGGATCATAAATAAGCAGGTCAGTGCGCCCCCCTTTCTTGCGCGTGCTATCACTCTGATTAGATCTCCCTCGATCGCACATTCCTGAGAAGATCCTGCCATCCTGGAAGGTGGCGGGAAGGTTTAGTTTCTCCGAAGATATTTACTACTCGCCGTTTCAATTCGATTGATTGATGCGTGTGCCTTCGTGTAGACCTACCGACCCCACCGATCGATTGTACTTGTTCGGAGGAAGGGATGGCCGATCTGGTGCTGAGCTTGCTCAAGACGATCTTGGAGGCCGCGTTCAATATAAAGAGCGCGCTGGAGAAGGCCGGCCACAACGCGGAGGAGGATTGTCGCAGGATCGGTGAGATCCTGCAAACACTGAGTGCCATCGCCAACGCCAAGTACCTGGAGGACAGCACGACCAAGGGTCTGGAGGTGGCCCTCCAGCGCGCGTCCGTGATCGTCAAAAACTGCGAGCACAAGAGCAAGACCTTGGTGAGCCGTGCCTTCAAGGCCAATCAAATCGCCGACGAGCTGCGTGGGGTTTGCTTTGATATATTGCTGAACCTGAATGTTGCGATCTTTGCCAACCTGGCCGACATTAAGGAAACTGTTGCCCAAAATAACTCACTGTCGGCCCAAATTTTGGAAATCTGTGCTGCTAATGTCGATCTTCTTCTGCTTCCACAAAAGGTATTGTTGTTTTTTTAGCTTACCTCATCGAACAATGTATGTAGCAGTAGTACTAGTACTAGTACTAGTGCCTCACTGATTTTGCAGGACAGTACCAAAAGTTATTAGTTTGTTTTGTTAATTTGTTAAAACAAAGTTCAAAAATAAACACTAGTATGTTTTATGCAAACATAGTTGTAGCAATACCGCATACATGCTCCTTGTTTCTTTTTAAAAAAAATATATTCTTTCCCTATTTCAGATTGACAGATTGCCACAGACCTACTGTAATTCAACTGATGATGCTAGTTATCAAAATGAAAACAAAAGGGAGACAAAGGAAACAGGCCTTGCCAGGTATGCTATCTGCATAAGTCCAACTGATGATCGATGCTAGCAGTATGCTCGCTTGGCTTTCTCTAGGGATTATCCAAATGTTCCTCTTTTATCTTTTTTTTTTTTTGTTATAAATGTTGATGACTTAACCACGTAGTCTCACTTTCACTCATATGTGGTAAGTCATTCGATTTCGTTGCATGGAAATTGCAGACCAGAATTCAAGACAGAGAAAGACAATGCACTAGTGGATAGCAAGGTGCAACGCTTCCTTATCAGATGGTAAGATCCAATCTGCTCTGATCATTCCCTGAATTGATTTTGCTTAAACTGCCTGTAGTCATCAAACTGAAAAATTTGCCATTTACCATCAAATTACGTAAAATTTCTTTTCTGCCGTTTCAAAATGAGATTACATGGTTTGTCATGAAAAATCAGTATGTGTCCTCCATAAGTTTTACTGCTATCAAATGTTCTGAACAATTAATGGTCAAAGTTGTGCATCGGGATCTTGTCAGTATCCAAAGAGATAGGTAAAAATGTTAAAGGATGTAGCTATCTTTTCATCACAAGTCTCTTTGGTGCATTCCTGGTTGGGCGGCATGCCATGGCCAGCTAGGTAGCTAGTCCCGTGAATGAACCAACAGATACTGAAGGGGCCATGTGCTTCCTTATCAGTTTGTAAGTTCACTTCTTCCAATATGTTATTCTAACCATTTATGTATGTCGCCAAACTTAAATAGTGTCTTTAAACATTAATATACACAAATTTTTTTTTCAATCATTTCAAAATGATTATATGGTTTCTCAAAGAAATAGTGTCAATATTTTATTTCTCAAATGCTTTACTACTAACAAATGTTTAGAACAATAATGGTCAAAAATTGTGCATTGGAGATCTTGTCAGTATCCAAAGTGATAAGTAAAAATGTAGAAGGATGTATCTATCTTTTTGCATCATAGTTCGCTTTGGTGTATTCTTGGTTAGGTTGGCATGCCATGGGTAGTGAGTCCTATATCACCATCACTTATTTACTAATGCTCCTTCAAATGAGCATTACAAACTCTTTAACTCATAAGTCCTCTTAAAGGTATCATGTTTTCATAATCTAGACTGACATTTTCGTGTTTGACCTATGATATATAGGCTCATCCAACTCTGCTTCGCTGAAAAGTGTGATTGGTCAAGGTGACCCAAGTATTGTCTACAAGGTATTGTTCCATATGATTAACTTTTATATGAATCATTATATTATTTTTTTGTTTTTGGGGAAATCATTGTCATATGGTCTGTTTTCATAGAAAAGGATGTCCTATGCTCTAATTAATTTTTCCCTTGTAAACTGGATTTTTCATGCACACACAAATATGGCTCAGATTGACATGAAATCAACTAGGTTATTATATGTCACTTCCAAAGTCTGCATTTCAATTGAAACAACTCTCTTCAACCAAATGGGTCCTAGGGTTTTGCGTATGTGTGTTCATAGCGGTGAGTGTGCGTGCGTTTGTGAGCGTCTGTGTTGTACTTGTGTCATTCTAAAAAAAAAAAAAAGATAATTTTTAATATTTTGTGAAGTGAAGTAGGTCAGCCGTTTGTTTTGTGCAGGAGATAATTATCTTAACTTTTGCATTAATTGGTTATATCAGATCATTTCAGAATCAACCGGGAATATGACCGCGGTGACATCCATTGGCGGACACCCCACCAAGACATGGTGAGTCGAATCATATGCATAGCTCATCCAGTTACACAACTCCTATATTGCTTATTCCAATATTTCCTCTTTGATTTGCACTATATGTATCAGGATCGTGCTGAGTTATGAGGGAGGAACGTTTCCATTTGGGACTACCAGGAGAAGGTAACAGCACTGCTACATGTGTAGCTTCCCTATGATTGTGAATGCAGTAAACATTAAGTTGGTGAAACTTACCTGTACATTGTGTGGCAGAAAACTGTGATGGAGTTGCAGGTCAATGAGGTGTCAGGAAAGTTTGCACATCTCATGCATGGCATTTCTCAGTACTGGAAAGAGACGGGTGTCCCGCATTCAGTTTGTTCAGCCAAATTTATCGCTCAAGGGAAATGGCTGGTGATGGGAAATGGTGATGGATACATTGTCTACGCTTGCACTGACAGTGAGCTGAAGGAGCCCAAGAAATTCAAAGCTCATGACAACTCTGTCGACTTGTTGGCCATCCACCCGACCAAGCCATACCTTATTTCATCATCTTATCATGGCAAAACGATCAAGCTTTGGAGCTGGACCAGTGACTCGAGCATGGACTGGGTGCCAATTAAAACATTTTATGTGAAACCTACATATCCGGATGGAGTGCGCAGTCTCAAGTTTAACCCAAGGGAGACGAACACTTTTAAACTTGTTTACTTATGAGAATAAAGTAAAGGTTTGTTAGCCTCTTCCTTTCCTATATAATGTGTCCTCGAATGTGTTCATGTCATAATTAGTGAAGAATCGACTAATTCAGTTATTGAGTATTTGTATATTTGATGTCACAAGGTGTCTTCTCTGCATGAAATTTATAGGTCGGGAACATTAAAAATTCTTCCCCTCTTACCGAGAAACCGATGAGGGCATTCGAAGCTGATTATTTCTTTTCTCACAGTCATTTGCACTTGATGGTTACTTTGAGCCCATCAGACGAAGTCCAGGTGAAGAATATTGAGCATTACTGATTGTTTTCATAACATCATTGATAATAGTTATGTGCATATATACAGGACAGAAACTGGCCTAATAATGCTACTCTGTCTCTGTCTCTCATGTATGTGAAAATCAGATATGGGATTTGGAGACAAGTAAAGTTTATCGTACTCTTAGCTTGGGTGGGTGCAAAACAACCTGCATTGCTTGCCACCCAACGCTTCCAATACTGGTTACCACTTTAGATGACGGGACTGTATGTTTTTGGGATGCCATTACCTACAGGTAATCAATGCTTCTGCTCAGTATACCTCTTTTTTTTTAGCATGCATGTATTCCGTGATTCAATCACACTAATTTTCACAAATAATATTTTTTTCGAACACATAGGAGAACTGCATATCATTATATTAAGAAGAAAACTGGGGAAGAGCCCTTACAAACACACACACCAACACCACAAAAAACCATGCTACTAATTGCCTGTGACAAAGGATGAAACAACCCAACCAAAGCAAACATGCTACATAGGCACAAGGGCGAGGAGGTAGGAGATACCTCTAGCCCCGGCTAAACCCCAAAAAATAACTCCTCCCTAGCAAGTCTGTAGAAACTCCACCAAACACATTACTATGTATCCACAACACAAGGTCCAAGCAGGCAAGCACCAAGGATGACAAGGGAGTTGAGGCCTTTCTGTAACTGGTGCCCAATGTTCAAATTGATTCTTTCCCACCAATCATCAAATAACTCATCGATTTGTGAAACGAGAACTGCAGGCCCACTCTTTTAAAAAGTTGAACCAGAATTGTCTTGAGAAAACACAAGATAGGAGTAAGTGGTTGATACATTCTTCAGCTTGATCACAGTGAGGGCATCTATCAGGGTGGAGAAGCACTCTTCTTGCTTGCTGTCCAACACTAGTCATGAGCTACCAACCATAAGAAGAATTTATATTTTACTGGAGCCCAGGTTCTCCAAATTTTAGTAGGCTGAAAAGAACTCATTCCCTGGAAGAGATTTTTGTAAGCCGGCCCTGCTGAATATTGGCCATTTGAAGATAACCACCAGATATGATAATCTGCGACTCCAGGCTGCAGGATCACATCCTTGATCAAATCCCGTATTGATAAAAATTCTGAGATGACTTCCACAGTTAGTGCGCTGGATCTCAGATACCCACAGATTATTTGAGAGGGCCTCATGTATAGTCCTCCTCGTAGCTCTTATTTTGTATACCAATGCAAAAGCTTGGGGCGCAAGATAACTGATCCTTTTGCCATGAATCCAATGGTCAGTCCAGAACAAGGTGTTTGTTCCATCTCCAACCTCTGTTATAGCAGCCATAGAGAGAGAGAAAAAAATCATGTACAGAGGGATGGACTTGAATCTGGAAAACAGACCATGGTCGACCTGTATCGGTTTTCTTCAGCACCATGAAGAAAGATTAGTTGTCCAAGCAACCATGAATAGTCTCCTAGAAGTGCTTTGTTATTTTAGCATTGTCTACATTGCTTGCACATTTTATGGTTTCTTGTTTTGGGGGCTGTGGAGCCTTGGCCAGGCATTGCATCATTTAATCCAGTGGTATGTAAGGTTTCTGTTTGTTCTTGAAAGCAATAAATATAACTAACGGTGGTCTCTTAATTATATAGGCTTCAGCAAAGAGTTCAGATTGCGGACAGCCATGCTCTTGATTTGGTTTTCATGGCCGATATTAATGACACTGCAAGGTACTACTTAACAAATTTTTTTTCTATTGACGTTATCTACTAAAACAGGAACTGCGTGCCTTAATTCTCTGTAGTAGGTAGATGATACCAGCGAGTTGCCACAGGATTTTATAGGAAGTACATATTGATGAAAGAACGAAAGAAATGTAGTTTTTTTTATAAAGCATCCTTTACAATGAATTATTGAAAGTAGACGGTACTTCCTTTGTTATAGGGCATATTAGGATTTGGAGAAGTCTATAAGAATATAGTTTGACTGCCATATTCCATAAAATGAAGTTATTGCTGGTCTACGTTAATTTAAAGAATTATCCAATTTTGAGTCCTGTGTTAAGAGGCACAAAATGGTCTCCGATAAACTAAATATAATGCTCAACTTAGTTGTTCTTTCCCTTTGTTTCATATTGTTAACCTCTGACCATCTAATCTAATCACACAGGCTCGTTGTTAAATTTGAGTCTATGATGGTAATCATGGAAGTTAATTATTTGGCAATGGAAAATACAAGCCAATGGACTGATGGTGGGAACTACGGATGACATCCCCTGGAGGCAGTGGTGGGTCTAGAAATTATTTGGAGCCTAGGTGACCGTCACTGCTCTAAGTAATTATCTAGAACAATGCTATCCTTACCCTTTGGGACAAATAGAAAAATCCGCTGCGCTTTGCCTGTGGATCCCCCACTGCCTGGAGTCGACATAGGCGATCTTGGAGATTAGTACTCCTATGTTTATGAACAATTTGTGTTATTATGCTCCTGGGACAATTGTGATTTTATTTTGAACTGTATTTATGCGATTATCAGCACTGTGATGTTACCCGTTCTGTGTTACTATGTGAAACAATAATGATTCATATACTTGATTGTATTGATGATGACACTATCATATGTTATTTGAGATTGGAAAAACGAGTGAATTTTCACCCATGCATTGAGAGCACTGCACCGTTCATCAGTACAAGTTTGCATCTACGACATGAATAAGCACAATATACAAACACTAGTTCGGACGAAAGATGGTGTTATTAACCGTAGAAATGATATTGCTATAGATATAAGTCTCCATGTGCAAAGTTTTTTTTTGCCTTCTAATCCTCACTATACTGTTGTAGCAGTGTCTATTGGAGCGGACCTACTATATAGTATGCCTGAAGTTGCTCTTGACACCAAATTCGCTTGTATAGACAAAGAGGAGGCGTTGTAGTGCTGGCATTTGGATAGGTAGTTTCGTGCTTTTGGCCCAAATAGCAAGGCAGGATACGAGAGGCCCGTGAGCTGAGCGACAAACGAACGGGTAGGCCCATACGCGCTTGGACGGCTGGACGGACCAGGCCGCAGCCCAATTTTGTGACGCGGGGCCCCGAACCCGTATCTCCCTGCGCCACCGCCTCGCACGGGCTCGCCGCTCCCGCTGCTGCCGTAGCCGCCACGCGGCCCGCCCGCGCGGTCGCCCAACGCAGCGCCACTTGGGCATGCGCCGCACAAGCACACGAGACGCCCATCCCACGACTGGAGCCACAGCAACCCACACCGGGATGGCGAGATCCGATTGCATTGGATTGGGTTGCTATGCTACCAGCTAGCAGGCTGCCAACGCAGCGGTCGTGCCGCCCCTGCCCGTCCGTCTTATCCCCCGGCCAGGCGGCCAGAACAGGCGCCGCTGCTGCCGTGTGGTGCCAAAACGTCGATTGCGTGCCCTCATGGCTGAGAGCTGCCGGTGCAGTGGCAAACTGCGGTGTGCCGGGCCAAGGGAAAGGATTCGATTCCACGAGGCACGACGGCGCGCGGCCGGGGCGGCATGCGTGTGCGTGTCAGTCGGATCTCCGATTCCACTTTGATTCTGATGCTACGAGACGAGAGGGTTTGCATTGGTGCCTGATTTTGATCACGAGAGAGATCGCAGCGCATCTATCCGTCCGACGCGGCGGATCTGTCTGTTTCCTTCCCCGCCGTACGTGCGTTCGGTGGACCTGGCGTGGCGCCGGCGGCATGGCCCGGGCCAACCCCACGCTGTTGCTGGACCCGCCCCGGTCACCAGTATAAACTTGACGCAACTTACTGGAGTTGAACTAGTACACATACAGATGCACTGCCAGTAGTCAGTACCGTAGTAAACGGAGAGAACATAGTACTGGCAAAGCGCGGGAGACTGCCGTGTCGTGTCGCGTAGCAGTGAAGCCTCCCGGCCGCCGCTGGCCATTACCGATCCAATAAATAAACCTGAAAGATTACTGTCGACATGTTTCCACTTTTGGTTTTTTCAACCTTGTCACTAGCTGCCTGTGTCCGCGCGCCGCACGTCCAGATACGATGTACGCACCGCCGCCGGTGGCGACGTTGTAAAAGGATTTCCATATTTTACTTCTTCAATTAAGAAGAGGATGATAGCATCACAGCCGTCGATTACCAGGAATCGCGGAAGCTTATGCGACCACGGCGACGGACGCCCGTGATGTGTCGCCGTGAATAGTAACTAGGCTTCATCCCCTCGAAACCAAACCATGACGCCGTTAACAGACGCGACCGCGACGGCGCGACCCCATGCGCGCGCGCCATAGTCCATCGCGGCCTGGACGCCTTGCTTCGGCCTCCACCTAGCCCGTGGCGGCTACAAGCCTACAAATAGCGGCCCGCGCGACACAGTCGGCGCCCGTAACGCACGCAACGGAGCCGCAAAGCGACACTGCCAGCACCAGCAGCCATGTCGACGACGACGGAGCCGCTCCTCACCACCGGCAACAATGATAGCAGGGCCGCGAAGACGAACCAGAACGGCGGCAAGGGTCGTCGCGTGTGCATCGACGAGGCGCTGTCGTCGTACGCGGGGAGTTCGGGCGGTGGCAGCTCCGTCACTTCGTGGTGGTGTCCGCGGCGTGGGCGCTGGAGGCGCTGCACACCATGGTGATCATCTTCGCGGACCGGGAGCCGGCCATCTCCTGCGCCGCCGCAGGCGGTTCGTCGTGCGGGGACCCCTGCGCTGGCGGAGCCGCCGACGGGTGGGAGTGGGTCGGCGGCGCCGCGGCGTCGACCGTCGCCGAGTGGGGCCTCGTCTGCGGCCAGCGCTACAAGGTTGGACTCGCCCAGGCCGTCTTCTTCGCCGGCTGCATGATCGGTCAGTGCACTGTTCACTCACTGCTCCATCGGCGCGCGGCGGTGCTCTGATTCTTTCGTTCCATTTCGCCGTGATGTGCCGTGCGTGTGTCTGGCTGGATTCGTTCTCTGATGCGTGTTCGTCATTAGGAAATGATTTAGTTTTGGCCAATAATTTCGCGTGGACATTAGTAGTAAAGGTGCGGCTTGGCATTTTGGGGTCGACAGTTGGGTGGTGGAATTGAAAGCACGGGAAAGTTAGCGCTCGGAGCTGGATTATTCAAGTCCCGCCATATTCGGAAGGGGAACGCGATCTTCGTGGTCGTGGCATGCTTTTGCTTTGCCCCACTCAGCGACGGCGTCCGTCGAGGCGTCGAGTGAGTGCTTCGCTTCCGGTTCCGGCGGGCTGGGTCACATGCAATGCACGACACGAGTGCCGACCTGCTGTGCGCTGTCGACATGGTGTGTCTGATCTGATCCGATGGACGAGATGGCCCGGTCAGTGCCATTTCACCTCTGGCTCACCAATCGCCATCACGGGCGCCGTATACATGGACCTAAGGCCGCCGTAGGCAGTGAAAGTGACAGCAATAGGCGAGAGCAATTAGCCAATTACTCTAGGCAAAAGTGCTTGCGCCGTTGTTTGACTTGAGCTGCAGCGCATCTAGGAGTACTCCTCTTGTCGGCTTTCTCCCGTAGGCGCCGTAGCTTTCCGGTTTAGCCGTCTCTGTTTCAACATTTTGGCATTTTCCTATGTAAATGTGCCCATCTACCGCAGGGAGTGAGTCCAAACTCCAAACCACGCACGGCTAGAAATGGTCTCATGCACATGTCCCGCTCAGATACGTAATTTCCCGGCGTCACACCAACCGGTGAGAGGAGATATACCGAGGAATCTTTCCGGCTGATCCTAGCATCCCGCTGCTGCACCTGCATGCCATCCACTGACCTGTGGCTCTGGACTAGCGTTAGAATCTGGACGCTGCTACATGTGGATGCACCCACAAATCAGATCAGAACAAGATCTGGTCTACCATATCTTATATAAAGCATATATTAAAGATGCCAGTAGCTACTAGCTAGTAGTATCATGTTAACTTTGCATACTATTTTCGCTTAATCAATCCATCAACTATATCGCCGTGTCATGATGGATGCATAATACTGGTATATGAATTAAAAAAAACATTCACAATACATCGTTTGGACTTTGGATAGGGGTATGGAGTACTCATCATATACAGACATATACAGTGGTCAGGCTGGTCATGTCTTGACGCATTCGACAAGGCAAAGTCAATGTGGAGTTGAGAGCGAAACGAAACCTCCTCTCCTCGTCTACCACCGATCGATTGGTCTACGAGACGCCGTAGCTGGCGCGACGTGACACGTACGCACGCGTGGAGCAGATTGCCTCGCCGTAGCTTGACTACGTGGCTGCCCCGCCGCGCCAAGTGCCACGACGGCTCTGACGGGGAGGATGGATGTCACGGCTCAGCCAATCAAACTGCCCGTCGCCTGTCCTTCTCACACAAGCAGACAAAAAACCACCCATGGGCCCCCTTTCGCTTGGGCCTTTACCTGGGCTAGTTTTCATCAGCAACACAAGGCCTTTAGCTTCTTCCTCTACATGCAGGCGCGGGCGTGTTCGGCCACCTCTCGGACTCATTCCTGGGCCGAAAAGGATCACTACAGGTGGTATGCATCCTGAACGCCGTCTTCGGCCTGCTCACGGCGCTGTCCCCAAACTACTGGGCCTACGCGGCGCTACGCCTCCTCACGGGCTTCAGCACGGGCAGCGTCGGCGTGCTGGCCTTCGTCCTGGCCACCGAGCCCGTCGGCCCGTCCGCCGCGGCGCCGCGGGGGATGTCCACCTTCTACTTCTTCTCCGGCGGCATCGCCGCGCTCGCGGGCGTCGCCGCGCTCTTCCCGCGCTCCTGGCGCGTGCTCTACGTCGTCACCTCGCTACCGTCGCTCGCCTTCGCCGTTTTTGTCGTGCCGTTCGTCTCCGAGTCGCCGAGGTGGTACCTTGTCCGCCGACGACCTGACGACGCCCTCAGGGTCATCCGCGCCATCGCGGACGCCAATGGAAGGGCCTTCCCGGATGATGTCACTCTCAGGCTCGATGACGAGGACGAGTCTGACGAGGAGGAGCAGGGGAAGAAGGACGGTGCGGGCACGGTGGCAGCGCCGGCGTCATCGGGGTCCATCGTTGACGTGTTCCGGTCGCCGACCACGCGGGTGCGCATCGTGCTCTCCGTGCTCATCAACCTCCTCAGCGCGGTGGTGTACTACGGCCTCAGCCTCAACGTCGTCAACCTCAAGACCAACCTCTACGTCACCGTCGTCATCAACTCGCTCGCCGAGATGCCGGCCTACCTGCTCACGGCGCTGCTCCTCGACCGTTTCGGCCGGAAGCCTCTCGGCATCGGCACCATGCTGCTCAGCGGCGTCTTCTGCACCGCCGGCAGTCTCATGCCCGACGCAGGGATCATGAGGTCCGTCCCCGCCCTCAGACTGATAGCCTTATTCATCAAGATTCAGTTCCTCAAATTAAAACGTCCACTTACAAAACGTAATGCGTATATGCAAATTATGGACAGGGTGGCGCGGATGGCGTGCGGCGTGGTGGGCATCTTCGGCATGGCGGCGACGTACAACCTGCTTTTCATCTACACGGCGGAGCTGTTCCCGACGGTGGTGCGGAACGCGGCGCTGGGGTGCACGGCGCAGGCGGCGCAGCTGGGTGCCATCGTGGCGCCGCTGGTGGTGATGCTCGGGGAGAGGCTGCCGTTCGCGGTGTTCGGCGCCTCGGGCATCGTCGGCGGCCTGCTCGTCTTCTACCTGCCGGAGACGATGAACAAGCCCCTGTACGACACCATGGCGGGGCTGGAGGAAGGGGAGAAGAGCCTTCTCAACTGACACGATGGGGCGAATGTTGGTTGGGGGCTCAGATAAACAAACGGTCTTCGGACCCTTTTGCAGTATCGTGTTTACTGATGGGAGAGTGTTTGCACAAAGCTGCATCGCCGATCGAAATGTGCATCTCCACTGTCCTGTCTACTGAAAACTGATCATGCCTGTGAATAATACGTTTCGTTTCAAGACATTGCAATCGAGTGGCCCGACTGCAATAGTCGACAGGCGCTCGACGCTGGAGATTGCCACTTGCGTAGACCAATGCAAGAATGCAAAGGCCGAGGGCCTGTATAACGCAACATCAACTTGTAAACATAGATACAAACTTACAGAGCATTAATTTCACTACAGATAACTTTTGATGTGATGATACTATCAACAACCTACAAACTATCAAAACCCATCCAGGACTGCTTCAAACAATGGCACGCTTTTTTCCGGAAACATGAGACGGGGCGCAAACAAGGGGAAACCATAGTCACAACCCCTAGCATTTCCAACGGTTTTGGTAATTGGATTTGACATCCTTAGTTTTTACCAAAATCTTTTGTGCTCTCCAACCGGTTGGCATTTGGGTTGGTCAATTTGCCAACATGGCAAATTCGAGCCAAAAGCGTCATATTTGTGCGTGTTCAGGCTCAGCGCATCCTCTCTGTCGTCCTACCAGAGGAGCACCAAGATTTGAGCAAAATTGAAATAGAAACTTTTCTAGAATTCCTGATGCTTATGTGCCAGAGAGGGAAGTTTTTAGATTTGGACTTATTTAATTTCTAGGTCACAGCGTTGGAGATGAAAGTGTTTGTCTTTATTTATGGTTTTCTCTTTTCTTTTCTATGAATCGTGTGAATGCTTAGAAAATCATAACTAATTGTAGGAACATGCTAAAATGTGAAACTTTTTGAGTAGCCTTGCAATTCTATACTTAGGAAAAATATGAAATCATGACTATCAATAATTTTTGGATGTTTAAAAATTAGCTCTTTTAATTAAGTGAAAACCGGTAGTTAATGTGTGGGCCTCAATTTGGGATTTGCCAAGTGAGAATTGCCAAAGCATTTAAGATGAGCTTTGATTAATCTTGTCAAACATCTTTAGAAGTTGGCAAATTTCAATTTTACCAAGTGAGAATTACTAAACCGTTGGAGATGGTTGAGCCATAACGAGAACAAGATACAAACTACGAAGTTGGGAAACTATAGTGGTCACAGCCACGGAAACTACCCTTTGTTGATGGTAAACTAGATGGCAATATACTATGTATCCATGGACTATGGTCCCCACTCCTATAACGATATTAAATCACAACAAGCTGAAAAGACGATGATGGAAACCATATAATCCTAATATGTATGCTTGTTTGTGACCTCTAATTGGTATACCTATTGCGACGTCTAAATAAAAGGTAATGTATCCACAAGCCATATGATGTAGAAAACTAAAACTGGTATTATCATCAAACATAAATTTATACTGGTTGTACAGAGACACCCAGTCATGCAAAGACTTGTCCAAATATTAGTTGCAAAATCAACATAAAAAAATCGATGTAAATCTAGTAGAAAAGTAATAACTACAGTATGTATAAATAAATTTGTTATTAGGATAAAAAATATTTTGAAATATATAAATCATGAATGTAGTTTCATACTAGATATCATCGTGGTGGTGCAGTACAAAAGGCATCGCATGGGAAATTCCGATTATTTAAAGATCAAATCAGACAGAAAAAAACAAATCGAAGTGGCCCAAGATAGGGCCTTGTTTAGATTGCTAAAATTTCTAACCTTTTTCCCACTTTCTCCATCACATCATATTAAATACATCAAAAAGACATATGTTTGGAGTATTAAATGTAGGTAAAAAAATTAACTAATTACACAGTTTAGGCGTGCATTGCGAGGCGATTTTTTTTTGAGCTGAGTTCTTTCCATTGTAGGATGATATTTACCACTAACAAACGAAACACTTTACGGTGTATGATGTGACGTTCGGTTTTAAATATTTACTGATCTAAACAAGGCCAAACCTCTCCCTCCCGCATGGGCAGGCTATGAGTTAGCCAACCCACCAGCAGTTGGTATTGGGCCTCGCTCGGGGACGGCCTTTTGTCATCGCAATTAGCCCAACACAATCGATATGCAATCACGATCATCCAGCAGCAGCTGATCTGCAAGGCGACACGAGAGAGGAGACAGACGGGGGTAGAATCCAGCACCAGCAGCGCCGTGACCGTGAAGAGAGCAGTAGGGCTCTGGCACCTCCGGACGAGACAGGGACACGACCCCATGTGCAGTGCATGCAATGCAATACCGGAGCCGAGCCGCCGAGGACGACTACCACTGTTCAGGAACCTCAAGAGACCATGGAAACAATTAAACAAATCCTCTACAGAGTACTGCACGTCTCCCTCCGTTCCTTTTTAGATATCACCATGGATGCGTGCGGTAAAACCTTTTCAATTTTCACTAGGTTTGTAGAATATACGTGCAACATTTATATCTCCGGATAAATTTATTAAAAAAACTAGAGTTAAAGATCTTTTCAATAATACTAATTACTTAGCGTAAATATTTATATATTTTAATATATAATTCTTGACAGTTTGAAAATATTGAAACTTACCGGGGGCGAGAATGACATCTATTTAGGGACGGAGGGAGTACACTATAGAAGCGAGCCATCAATCGATTGTTTTTTTTTTTTTTTTTTTTTGATCGGGGCCATTCACCGCCATCGGTCTATTGTGCAGACAACCGATGCCATAATGGCAACGACCAAGTTGCACGGTCTTTCTCTTGGTCAAAGCAGACGAACAAGAAACGTTACTCGCTTCATACCAGAACAAAATACGGATGTCACTTTGTCGCAAAGCATAGTTTTTTTTATAACACATTGGTGTAGGTTGGGAAGAAAATTTGTAGTACATGAACTTTAGTACAAGGTTGAGTTCTTTTGTTTTAAAATATACGATTCAAAAAAATATATTTCTGGTTTTAAATAGGCTCGACTAAACCCTGTGCTATGGGAAACAGAGGACGGTTTCGGAGAATTGCATCACTGCTCATACTGCATGGCGACTGGGAAGGGTCGGGTCCGGGGTCCTCTGGACCCGGTCAAGCTGGGACGAGGGCAGTCAAAGTGCGCAGGTGGCTGGTGAAGGACTTGTCACGTCCCGGCGTACCGTGCTGTGTGTGTGCTTGCTGCCTTGCCGTCCCGTACTCCATGCGCCACGCCTGCCTGCGGTCCTTGCCGACCCGGCGCTTGGTCCCGCGCCTTCCTCTTCGGGTTCCTCTGCTTTCCACGGATCGGGGCGCTTGGAGGGACTCGTGACTTTCCTGACTCGCGACGCGGGCGGCAGGGGAGGGAGGACCGGCCGACGAAAAGGCTCACCGAGTGCGTGCATCGCCGTGGTGGGCGTCCGGCCGGCCGCTGGGCCCAACGCCGAGTGGAGGTTATCTCGGGATCCTGTGCGATTTTGTGGAAAAAAAGACGTGCGGGAGCGGCGCATGATTCGGTCGGGTGACCGTCATGGCGTGCGATGCTCCGGGCGTTCTCCAGGGTTGTCCAACAAAATGCACCGGGGATTTGGCTTTTGTAGACTGGAAGTACTGTACATCGTTTTCAAGCAACTTTATTAGATTTCCTTAGTTTGGTTTGGTTTGTTTCTTGAAAAAAAAATCCAAGAGCATCGAAGATGTTTTGCTCGGTACCTGATGCCCCTTTCCTTTTTCTGTTTTAAGAGATGGATGGAAGGAAACCTTTTCAGTTTTCAGACATAGTACTCCCTTTTAAGTTATTCTAAAACTTGGTTTCACCAACAACTACAATTCTATGAACATTTTCGTGCAAAAAAAAGGACATAATCTCTCATTTCTCAAAGATTGACTAGTCAAAGCCAAAGTAATATAAGTTGAGCCCCATTTATAAGAAAATCCGTGTCGACATTTAAAATTGTGAATTCATATAAGTTAAAACAACTTACAACTTCTAACTGATGTAGTAGTTGGTAGTATAAGGTGTGGCAACCTTTTCTCAAATCAAATTATAAGGATATCTCCAGCTTTTAAAAGTTGTCTCACAATAAATACACATTTACATCACGAATCATAGTAGTAGATATGTTGGTTTCTCTAATTTTAGTGTAATTTACTGATTCTCTATTTTTAATGTGCAATTACCACATGCCAGAATTACTTTTGAGGGAATGTATTTTATTTTATAGTAACATCAATCTCTCTAAATATTCTAAAAGTGCACTGATATGAGGCGTGGGAGTAATGATTTTTATTGTTATTGTTGTGGCTATTAGCATTAGCTAATACCCGATCCATTCCAAAATAATATACTAGTTTTGTTCTAAAACTATCATTTGGCTTTGAAATTACTCTAGTTTTGTTAGATATATGCCATGGAATATACTCCTGTTCTAAAAAACCAGTACGCGTAGAATCAATCTTATCTCTCCCAAATCTATGAAAGATATTGTCAATTCACTATAATATTTTGGAAATGTTAGTACTTTCTAAATTGTTCTACTATGAACTAATTTTTTAAAATTAAATAGTAGTTTTGATCAAGTTTTTTGAAATAGTACAAAAAATAATTATGAGTAGTAGTACTACTAGCCACGAGAGCCTGGCCTAGCCGGAGTAGCTTTCGTTTTGCGGTTCGCAGGTTTGTTGAGGACAGGACCGGGGGTCTGGTTTCGGGTAGGCGGATCCGGTCAAGGCGCAGTCAAGCTGCGACGGTGCTGAACTGCTGAAGGGTGGTCAAAGCGACATCAAGACCAGTTGGAGTTGTCACGTCCTGCCGAACTTGCCGTGCCACCAGCACCAACCTGCCTGACCCAGCCAGCCATGCTCTGTTGTGCGGTCCCTCCCTTCCGTTTCGGTATTTCTTCGGCTTTCACTCCCGTGGCCCGTGGCGTCTGCCGCTGGGGCCAAACGAGGCGTGATCGCCCGTGACCCGGTGGATCTTATCGTGAATCACGATCCTCTGTATCCTTTCAGCGGTCTATGTTGTGTTTGGTGTGCTCCACAGTGCGCGCGAACGACGCGACCCGATGTCGGTCAATCTCCGTGCTAGTCTCGCCGCACTGGTGGCCATCTTATTTCGCGGTGTAGCTAGACTGGGGACGTCGTATTCTGCATTCGAAGCAACGGTGCCAAGCGCCCAACCTCGGACTGTTTGAAGCATTTGTTACAGTGACGCTTTCAAGATTTCGGGATTTGTTTTCTTCGGATTCCAAGGATTCACTTTCTATAGCCTCGTTGGAACAAGCAAACACTAATCCCGCAGTACTCTCTCCGTTCGCTTTTACTAGATTCATCTCTCTTTTCTTATGTGTGCAGGCGTAGTGTATAGCCCAGGTGCAAGAAAAATCGATGTATCTAGAAAAGCGAAAATGAATTACAATTTGGGACGGAGAGAAAGCGTGAGTTTCCTACTCTATGAATGTTGACCACTACAAATTTCGTTCAACCATGTTGTAAACTATATGGATGTGCAAATAGCCAATGACATACTCCATCTGTCAAAAAGAAAAAGATATATCTTTGCGTGTCTAGATTCGAAGCTAGAATCTTGTTTTGTTTTGTTTTTTTGACAAAAGGGAGTAGCGTTGGATTAGATTAGGAATATATTTCTTTTACTTTTCAGAAATACTGTATTTGGCAAACAATAATAAGGAAAATTAATTCCTTATAATATAAGAGATCGATCAGTACAGCTTCTTGCGGTAATATTGTAGCTGTAATTACAATGCAGTCTAGAGAATCATAAAAGCTAATTCGGATACAAAATTTTTGGGCTGCAATCAATGAGTTGTGCTGTGGAGCCAGCCAAAAAAACAATTCGAAAAAAGGTTGAACCGAGCAAGCCAAAAATCTGTATGCCTTCTCATTCGTAGTAACCAACGAAAACAAATGAAATGAGTACAGCAAGCCGTATTGTTTGGATCTGCGACGGTGGTGCAGGACGGTCAAAGCGCGCAGAATTTGCTGGCGAATCATAGATTGAAGGGGAGTTGGAGTTGTCACGTCCCGCCGAACTTGCCGTGCCACCTGCAGCCAAGCCCGTGTGTTGTGTTGCGGTCCCTCCCGCCGAAGCGCCAGCCGGGTCCGGGTGCGTTGGGTTCGGCTCCCGCGGTCCCCGCGCCGTTGGCCCCGCCTTCCGTTTCGGTGTTTCTTCGACTTTCACGCACCGGGGCGCGCGCGGTTGCATGGGGCTGCCTGCCGTGTCTGCCGTGTCCCGTGGCGTCCGCCGGAGGGACAGGGACCGACACGTGAGCCCGTGTGGATTTTGTGAAGACTTCCCACTGCGCGTGGTTATCGCAGAGCGCGATCATCCAGGCTTTGAGCGGTCTACTATGTTATGTGTGGTTGTTGACGATAAAATCGGTAACACACCAAAACAAAACAAATAAAGACGCTTCGTGAGGGCAAGCGAAAATCGAGGAATCGGCAAGCGCCTGGGGATGTCCACACACGGACCGTGTGCCTCAACGATGGCGCGCGATACGCAAGACACGTCGTCGGAGGAGCCTCGTCGGGGCGCGGTGATGCAAAGACACGCCGGCCGAAGTCTCTTGAAACCGAAACCCCACACGCCCGGGGCGGACCCGTGAGGGCGCGCGGCGGCTATGGGCTGCCCCTAGCCCGGCGACCGCTCTAGGGCGTTGTTGTCGTCGATCTTCCGTTCATGGCATCGGCGAAGAAGAAGGAGGATGACCTACAAGCAAGGCGGTAGTAGATGTGTTTTTGTCGATTGGATGTAGATGGGATTAAATCGGCCATGAACCTCTTTATTATATAGAGGAGGGTGGTCTTATCCTTTTTAGGAAACCGTCCTTGACGTTTCCAAGTATCAAAAACCGACCTAAACACGATTGGAAACAAATCGGTTCGGATCTCGTGACGGACACGGGCTGCGTCCGGGTGACCGGGACGCCGGTCAAGCCCCCGACCGGGCGCTTCCGGTCGGTGCGTCCGGCGGCAGAGGTCTGCGCGGTAGCTCGCGTCGCCGCGACCGGCCGGACGCCAGCCGGCCGGACGTCAGACCGCCGGGCCGGGCGCTGTCCGGCCGGTGTCCCGCGGAGGCGCGACCAGGCCGGACGCTGGCCGCGATCGGGCCGGACCGGACGCCCGATGAGTCCGGGTCGGTGAGTCCGGTCACATTCCGTAAAAGCCGTTTTCGATCCTCCTCGAGAATTTGGCTAAGTCACGGAAATTTGCGGTGACGACTTCCAAAATATGGCTAAGTCCGGAATTTTTGCGGTGGTTTAGCCTATGCCATTTTGGGTGTCAACAGTGGTGCTCCACTATGCGTGCGAGCGACGCGACGCGATGTTGGTCAGTCTCCGTGCTAGTTGCCTCACTGGAGGGCCGATATTTCACGTTGCGATCTTCGACGATGATGCGCACTAGGAGGACGATTACAGCAACGACGACTGTGGTTAGTAGCCCTCGGTCCTGACTGCTGATTGGGGATGATGGCCTGATAAGCAAATACTCCGTACGTAGTACTAGTTTCGTACTGGATGTTTTGCCGGATCAATAAGGATTTCCTTTTATTTATTTTTCCCCTTCGTACACAGCTCCGTGTTTCGGTTTTGTTTCGGTTTTATCGGGATCGATGGATGTTGAGGACTCTAAATTTCGTTCAACCATGTTGTAAACCATCATGTGCATGTTTTCAAAGAGTCAATGACATACTCCATCCGTCCAAAAAAACGATATGCCAAACCTTTGCATGTCTAAATTCCAAGCTTGAATAATGTTTTTCGGCGGTGGAGGGAGTAGCATTGGGTTAGATTAATATTTTTATTCCCTTTCACAAATATTTGGCAAACACTAATAAAGAAAGTTAATCCTTACAATGTATGAGATGAATTGGTACTGTTTTTTTTAGTGGTATTATTGTACAAACGGTCGTACTAGCTGTATCCCGATACAAAATTATCGGCTACAATCTATGAGTTGTGTTGTGCGGTCAGCGAAAACACAGTTGGAAAAAACAGAAGCAAGCAAACTCATCTCAATATGCTTTCTCATCCGTAACCAATGAAAAAAAAAATGAAATGTACTATAAAAGATTAATTTCAAAAACCGACTATTCATAGGTCGATTTGCTTTTTTTTTTCGCACCGGGATATTGCCCGTTTTGCATTAAGAGAAGGTCGACCGGTTTTAATTGTTTGAATAGTGTTGGGTGATAGAGATTAAGCTGAATCTAGGGAACACCCTACGAACTTTAGTTTTGTTACTAATTGTCTATTTCAAATTCTCCACAAAATTACTTGATGATATTCCTCAACTCTTAGTGAGCTCAAATCAAATTCTCCATGAAACCAAGATATTCCTTCTAGTTTGTTAAGGTCGATCTAAAACTACTAACTACCTAATCTTTAAAACAAGAAACACGATCTGTGTAGGAGCAAATATACAAAGATAGGAACAAACTTATGACAAATTAGGAAGCAATAATAATTTTCACACCATGTAGTGCCCACTAAATCTAACGAGCAAAAATTGAATAGTCTGAGGTGGTATTGGTTGTTTCAATAGTGTTACGTCATAGAGAATAAGCTAAAACAAAGGGAGATTCTGTGAACTTTAGTTTTGTTAGTCTATTTTAAATTCTCCACAAAATAACTTGACGATATTCCTCAACCATTAGTGAGCCAAAATCAAATTCTCCTTGAAACCAAGATATTCCTCTTATAGTTTGTTAAAGGCTAAAACGACTAACTACCTAATCTTTAAAACAAGGAACGGATTCTGAGTAGGAGCAAATATACAAAAGATAGGAACAAACTTTCAATAAAGTAGGAAGCCATAATATTTTCATATCATATCTCTATGAGCAGAAAATCAAGTAACCTGAGGGGGTATTTGTTAATCCAAAGGAAGCAAGCCAAAACCGGCCTTCCTTCCTCCCACAGAATAGAAAAAGACCTAGCCATCTTCCTTTTACCAACTGACAATGGGACCGACAATACCACAGCCCACATGTCAGTGAACTACCCAAACCGCCCGCGCTCCATTCCCACCAAACCCGGCCCAACGGGCCCGGTCGCCTCGGATTCTCGGCAGTCCACGTTAAATAGACCACCCCAGTCGCCTTCGTCTCCTCAATTCCACACCTCACCGCTTCCGCCTCCCGTTCCATCTAGGGTTTCTAGGGTTTTGTGAGCGAGGAGGGAGTCCGGCCGGCGGCGAGAGGGGAGATGGCGTCGGAGAGGGTGACCGGGACCGTGAAGTGGTTCAACGGCGAGAAGGGCTTCGGGTTCATCACCCCCGACGACGGCAGCGACGACCTCTTCGTCCACCAGTCCTGCCTCAAGTCCGAGGGCTACCGCAGCGTGAAGGAAGGCGAGGCCGTGGAGTACACCGTCGGCACCGGCAACGACGGCCGCAACAGGGCCGAGGACGTCACCGCGCCCGGCGGTGGAGCTCTCACCGGCGGGGAACGTCCCAACGGCGGCGGCGGTGGCGGCCGCGGCTACGGTGGAGGAGGCGGCGACCGCGGCTACGGGGTGGAGGTGACCGCGGCTACGGCGGCGGCGGCGACCGCGGCTACGGCGGAGGTGGCGACCGCGGCTACGGCGGAGGAGGTGACCGCGGCTACGGCGGCGGCGGCGGCGACCGCGGCTACGGTGGAGGCGGCGACCGCGGCTACGGCGGCGGAGGCGGCTACGGTGGTGGTGGTGGCGGCGGCGGTCGCGGCTGCTACAAGTGCGGCGAGGAGGGCCACATGGCAAGGGACTGCTCCCAGGGCGGAGGCGGCGGCGGCTACGGAGGTGGCGGCTACGGTGGTGGTGGCGGCGGGGGGTGGTAGCCGCGCGTGCTACAACTGCAACCAGGAGGGGCACATCTCCCGCGACTGCCCCGAGAAGAGGCGTTAGGTGCGGCGCCACCGGCGCGTCGTACCCGGCGGAGTCCCATGTCGGCTCTCGCTTCCTTTACCCGCTCATCAAGGTATCGCTCGGCTGACTGCATGAAGTCGTCGGAGCCAGTTATCTATCTATCATCAGTAGTAGTAGTAGCAGTGTCGTTCTTCGGTCTGGTGTCTATCATATCATAGTCGTCGGTGGTAGCAAGAAAAATCGCAAGGCGTATGGAGAAGTGGGTTGGATCTGGCTCGTGGAGCAGTATCTGTTTCTTTCTGTTTGAATCATCCTTTGTAAGGCAACCATATGGTCATGGATGGCTCTGCCCGATCTATCTGTCATGAACAATCTATGATATATTAATGCAATCGAGTCGTTGGCTATATTGTGATCCGATCTACTAGTACTAGTATACTGGAATGCCTGTGCGTGTTGATTCTGGTTGCAGTACGTTGTTGTGCCGTTTGTAATTGATTCTTTGCTTGCTGTTCGTTCGTTGTTTTGCCTTTTTGTAATCGATTCTTTGGTTGCCGTTCGTTGTTGTGCCGTCTGTAATCGTATCCCAGTTCGTTGTTCTGCCTTTTGTAATCGTCCACAGCAACAGTTTGTTTGTTTTATTATTTGCGTCGATCATCCGCAGCGAGTGTTGTGTCTGTTAGATTGAATTATGATGCAAAACGTTAGCATCCTTTGTTAGGTTGGTGAGATGCGGAAATTAACACTTATGCGAAATTTGTTGTTCGATATAATCTGTTCATTGAAAGGTGAAAAATGCTTGATTAGGAGATGAAACTTGTTGGATAAAATTTGTTCATTCGAATTCGAAGGTGAAAAATGCTTGGGAAAGGAGAGGAGAGGTTGTTGTGTATTGTTGTGGTAAAAGAAAGGGTGTCGTAAAAGGAAGCCGGCTACACAGGCGGTGCAGTGCAGCAGAGTGCAGACTGGCATGCCTTGGCAACAGAGCTTCTGGTTGGCAAGGCATGCACGGCAGCAGCACAGCACTGCACAGGGCAGGGGCAGGCTCTGTTTTGTCCGCATCGCGGGGCGGTTGCGAAAAAGCGAGGGGTGTTTCCATTTCTGTTGCTAAGCCCCTGACACCTTTGTCGATAAGCGTCGCTTTTCTTTTTCTCTGGTTTGATCTCCTGCTCAGATTCCAACTTGCATGTGGTGTGGTACAGTGCCTTTGTCCATCCCTTGGCCAAGGCCAGCCCATCTTCCTTCTGCCTTTTCCCCTCCCGCTCCGTCCGTCCGTGATTCCATCGTCTAGCAAAACTAAAAAAAGGTTTGATTGATTGGAACGAATCCCAATGTTCGCATAATTACCTAGGCCACGTTTAGTTGGCTAAAGTTTTGCAAAAGTTTTGCAAATTTTTAGACTCTCTCTCCATCACATCATATTAAATACACCAAAAGGCGTATATTTAGAGTATTAAATATACGTAAAAAATAATAACTAATTATACAGTTTAGGCGTGCATTGCGAGGCGATTCTTTTGAGCCTAATTACTCCATGGTTGGATAATATTTACCACTAACAAACGAAACGTCTTCTGATTCTTCTGAGGAGTTCGAACGAGATTTTTTGGCAAAACTTTAGCCAACTAAACGAGGCCCTAATCGCATTCTCCATGGTTTGATTGAAACGGATCCCAAGTTTGCATAATTAGGATCACCATTCCGAGTTAGCACAAGAACCCGTAATCCCAAAGTTTGTGTGGGGTCTAGCGCTGCTGTTTTGCACGGGGGAATCTTGCTTGTTTCGTGTCACGGAACAAGTAAAATCTGTGGACCACAATTTTCAGTACACAAGAACAGATCTGTTTTAAGGACGCCGTGTTCTGCACTGAAACGAACAGGTAGGCCCGCTATAATCCTCAGAGATATTTTTCCTGTAGACTGTAGGCAAGCACATAGAGGGCCTGCTTGGTTGCCTCCAAAACTTCGCTTCAACCAAAAATTATGGCGTTCTTGAAATCGATGACGTTTAATTGGTTTGCTACTCAAGGTTTTGGCGGGCCAATGGTTCTAGCCAAATCCGTGGTAAATTTTTGCCAACTAATCTAGTCTATGCCAATACTTTTGCCAAAGTTTAGTAAGCAACCAAAGTCTTATACCAAAATTTTTTGTCGAGGTTTTGGAAACCAAATTTTGGCGTGCTTCTAGTTTTGGCTTGCCATAGTTTTGGCGTGATAAATTTTGGATTGGAACAAGCGCCCCATAGTTCCTGTAGGCAAGCACATAGAGTACGTACAGCGGATGTGTGATTTTTTTTTTTTTTTTTTGAGTGGAAGATAGGGATTTTCATTGCTCAACTGAAATGTTTACATTCAGAAATACAGGAGGGGAGCCAAGCCACATATGACGGCCAGCCCCAAGAGAACACGCATATTTAGCTAGACGATCAGCCTCCCTATTACATTCCCTACCTTCATGTACAAAACACACACAATCAAAGGATTTAACCCTTTCTTGAATATCCTTGAGGATCATCACATAAGCACAAAGAGGCATTTCATTTATGTTTCTGACAATATTTAAACAATCTGAAGCCACAATGATCTTTCGAATACCACAGTCATCAGCAAGAGCTAGTGCCTCCAAGCAAGCCATTCCTTCAAGAGTCTCAGGTTCAGTTATATTTGGTATAACCATAGCACTAGCTGCAATGAACTCCCCACGATCATTACGACAAACCACTCCAATGGCTCCTTTGGATCCTGCTCGGTCTACAGCAGCATCTGTATTTATTTTACATTTACCTTGCTCCGGTGCTTTCCAACACCCAATTTTTTTGTTTACAATGAAGTTGCGTCCCTTTCTTAAACTCCATTCCCCTTACCATTTCCAACTCATCAATTAGTCGATTGATCATAACCATTATGGAGTAAGGGCTCTGAAAGACTCCCTCATGAATTGCCTTCCTTCTTGCCTGCCATATTGCCCAACAAGTAACAAGGATTCGTATCCCAACAGCTTGAGGAACATTGCAACACATAAAAGTAACCCATTGTTTTTGGATCAGAGATATGTAGATGAGAAATTAAATCTGCAACATCCTCATCCAGCAAAGCCCAAACACATTTTGACATTGTGCAAAGAAGCAGAGAATGCTCCCATGTGTCATCATCAGCTCCACAAATTTTACAATGAGATGAAGTTTCCAAATTCCTACTTTTTAGCACACTCGCAGTTGGAATTGAATTCAAAAGCAAGACGCCAACAGAATACTTTAATTTTTGATGGCAGCTTCAAACTCCAAAGTTTTTTCCATTCTGAGCGGATGTGTGATGCGATGGCAACAAGCCAAAAAGAATGGAAAAAACAGCGGATGTGTGATGCAAAGGCAGAACGGCGGCAGTAGTTCTGAGCATGCATGGGCTCATTTCCCGTAGTCCAGTGTCCATTGGGTACAGATGGAAAGGAGAATACGTAATGGGCCTTAGCGCTGGCCATTCGTAGGCCCATCGCAAATAACGGATGCGCCTAACAGTCCATCTGCCGTTAGATACAACATGAGGGCCGAGAAGGACGGGGGAATCTGTAGTGGGCCTCGGGGCCGGCCGGGCCCATTGCACAACACGGTTGAGCGAACCACGAATCTTGTGGAGCTGGATCATGAGCCACAGGAACAGTGAGGCAAAATAAAAATCCATCTTTGTTGTCTCAACTTTCGCGGAAGTCTACGTTGGATCCCTCTAGGGGCGGAGCTACGTTGAATCCACCCACAAAAATTTGAAAAATCATTATTAAGAAAACATTTCGACATGTTTACAGATTAAATTTTCGAGACTTGCCTTAGCTACAGTAGCTTGCTTTAGCTTCGCACCCGGATTTCAACTTGTTTCACATCTATAAAGGAAAAGACACCCCTCTGTAGCTTGCTTTAGCTTCGCACCTGGATTTCTCATCTTCAAAACCAAGCAAAAGCACGGCCCTCAACTTTCGAGACCGTTCATAACACACACAGTAACTATGGGTTCGCTACAGTAAATGTGGTTATGTTTTCCTATTTTTGTTTTATTTCTACTGGATCTTTGAAAAACCCAATAAATCCTAGAAGAATCATAAAATGGAAAAACACATTTTGTTAGACTCCACTTGTTAGACTCCACTAGATAGTGAACACATAATATAGTATGCTTTAGTATTAATTTTTTTGTTGTTGCTTTAGATATATGCTTTTGTGTAATTAATTAAAATAACTAATAGCTGCCGCGTATATAATTATTTTGTTCGACTAAAGCATATTACATTATATTCACTCCGTAGATTTAACTCATGTAGAGTCCTACAAAAGTGGATATTCTATTATATATTTTCTATGATTTACTATGACTTTTCAAATATTTAGCCAAATATAAAAAAAAACCTTGATCGCATAAACTTTGTACTAAACCATACCTTATTATATATTAACTATGTAGATTTGCTAATTTGGAGTGTAACAAAATAAGATTTTTCCACTTTATGATTTTTCTATAATTTACTATGATTTTTTTAAGATCCTGCCAAAATAAATGAAAAGGGGAAACAAAAATTACTGTAGCAAACCCATGGTTAAGGAAGCAAAACCACCAATGAACGATTTCGTTTTTGTATGTGAGGGGCCTAAATTAGACTTTGTTGAAAGTTAAGGGACCAAAAGTAGACTTTGTTTCTAGGCGAATTGGTTGGAAACATCATAGAGCCAAACAAGAACTTACCAGCAAAACCGTATGATGCACGATAACTAAAACACGTGTATGCGCACGGTAGGGATCGTACAACCATCCATGTCCAACCAAATCCATGACGCAGGGATATAGAAAGACCACTCCAAGCGGCCTACGTTGCGTGGAACCATGGACTCACGCCGCGACAAGGCCACCCGGTAATTTTAGAGACAGCGATGCCAGCGATGACAAAGCGATACATAATCGCTGTGACCATAATCCGAAAGGTTGTTTATGGTTTCATACATGGTATAAGAAGTTGTTGCAATGTACGGCGGCAGTTCTAGAGTTGGCAAAATATGTGACACGAAGAACAACTATCTCTGCAAGGCACGGATGTACGGGGGTTGGAGGTAGGGGGGCATAAGCCCCTAAAGCTTTTGATCCCATGGAGCCCGTTCAAGATTTTTTCGTAGTCCCATTGTGGTGTCACGCCAAGTTGTCCACTTCTAGTTGGCATGGCATGGCTGCCCTGGAACAAAACGTCTCGCTGGTTGGCATGCCCTTGCTTGCTAGCTAGCCCTTTTCATTGGTGAAATAGTTTGGGTTCAGCTACTGTAGCACTTTTCGTTTGTATATAATTATTGTCCAACCATATACTACCTAGGCTCAAAAGATTCGTTTCACACTTTACAACCAAACTATACAATTAGTTTTTTGATTTTCCTACATTAAATGCTCCGTATATGAGACAAAAGATTTGATGTGACAAGCACTGTAGCACTATTTGGGTTCACTTTTCATAAACTAAACAGGGCCTTACGGTGCAGATTCTAACTTCCATGTGGTGTGGTATAGTGCCTTTTCCATCCCATGTCCGGCCGATCTTCGTTTTACCTTTTTCTCCCGCTCGGTTCCTTCGTGAATCTGTCTAGCAAAGCCAAATCGCAATGAATCCCAAAGTTTGCACAAATTACCAAATCACATTCTCCAAGGTTTGATTGAAACTGCGTGTGTCGTGCGGAATGCTCACATAATATCTCCTCTCTGTAGTACTCTCCCTCTCTCGCGTCCCCAACCTTCCCTTCCTAGGTACGCCGCCGCTAGCCCTCTGATCTCCTCGGCGAGCTCGCCGGAGGCCATGGGTGGAGCCACGTTGGATGTTTTGGGTGCCTAGGCACCCATAGAATTTTGAAAGTCCACTATTAGAAACAAATTTTCACCATGGTTGCTGATCAATTTTTCAAATGTATAAGAGAAAAGGCACCCCCCTTCCAGTTGCTCTAGCTTCGCCCTTTACTTGAGAGGCGAGTAAAACGCCCGGGTTTCTTCTTCTTTGCGACTTTACTTCTTCCTTGTATAGCCTCGAGAGAAATCAAGGCCTAGATGGCCATAGCAAGCTATGAAGATGAAGATATGGAGCAGGATAAAATTGCTCGCAGTCATGGAGGCGCTAACTCCGTCTGTCGCCGGCGGCGACCATGGTGGGCTCATCGGCCCCGTGAAGACGACGGTGACTCTTCCACTTTGCTAGCACGCTAAGGCGAGGGAGCAACACCTAGCGCCGTAGAGTTGGGAATTAGGGGGAAGCGGGGAGGGGGGAGGAAGGGTGCGATCCCTTTGTGAGTGCCTTTTGCCCGGGCGCCGCCGGCAAGGGCGGCGGCAACGGGAGAAGGTAGGGAAGGGGGCTCTGGCGGCGTTGGCGGTCACCCCGAGTCGCCCCCTTAGGGCGCCTGGACGGAAGGGCAGGTGAGTCCTGTCTAGGGATTACAAGTGAAAGTTGTGAACCACATTTTTCAGGTGTCACAAGAACAGGTCTAGACATGCATCCAACCCGTGCCCGACCCAAGTTTACTGATGCAGTAGGTAATTTGATGTCGTGTTCCAAAACATAAAACCCTAGGTACTGTGCTCGTCTTTCCGTCAAGGAAGCCGTCTTCTGCGCTGACACGAAAGGTAGGTCCGCCATAATCCTCGGAGCTGTTTTCCTCTAAGCAAGCACGTACTGTACTGCTGTACACGAGAGCTACGAGGTGACTGCGCGGATTTGTGAGAATTGAGATGCAAGGCAGAACGGCGGCGGCATAGGACTTGAGCATGCGTGGGCTCGTTTCCCGCATGGGCTATGGCGTAGTGCATTCACGACCCAAGAAGGATGTAGGAATTTGAAGTGGGCCGCTGGGCCGGCGCCTCATGGCCATTGCACATTTGCACTGGAGGACGCAGCTGCGCCCGAGCAGCGAGCGTGCAGACGTCAACGTCCAACTACTGTAAATCTCAGGACGCAGCGCGACGGCCAACAGGCGGACCAGGCCGGCCTACGCTGCGTTGATCCGTGGACGCACGCAGGCACCGGGCACGCGGAGACAGCGACGAGACGGCAGGCGATACATGCTCGCCGTCGCCGGCTGGTGCTACAGTTATCGGAGCCTCGATGTCACGTGTCAGCAATGGTCCGTGTCGTTATTTTCGTATTAAACTACTTGTGGCACCAGGGTACACGCCAGGCGGGACGGGGCCACAAGTTCAGGTTCGGGTCCCTTGGAGAAGTGAACGAGCTCACATCCACCGCTCGAATTGACGGTTCCCAATTTCACCGTCTTCTGAGCTACGAATCCTTCTGAACATTTTCGAATGCACATTCTGTCTTGTATTTTTTTATATATAAAAGTCATTTGCCAATTCCATCCGTATTGAAATCTTTTCGAAGCGATTCCGTTCTGTTTGACATGTTAATCCGAGAGTTATCCATGTGTCAGACAGCTTAGTACTACTCTGGGGCAGATCTAAGCAGGCAGCCAAGCAATGATTCACAAACGGCCTGTTTGGTTCACTTCCCATCTCTACCTGGCTCGCACCGGCCAGCCAGCCCCGGCCAAGCCAGAGTGCGTCATGAGGGGTGGTTGTTTGGTTGGTTGACTGCCTCGGTCCGGACACATGTAGTTGTTGTTTGGTTGTGCATGCGAGATAAGTCGCATGAGATAAAAATTATTAAAAAATTAAGATTATAATTTTTATTTCGTACAAATACAATTTTAAAGGACTTATTTTATCTAACTATGTCTTAATTATCCTTAAAATACATTAATACCACTTGATATTCACTAATCAACACTAATACATCATTAGTCGGAGAAACAACATGCGTCGGCCGAGCCTGGCTCGGCAGAAACGGCCGATTCGGGCGTTTCTCCAGAGCCTGGCTGCGGGGCACTGTTTGCATGAGCATAGCCTGGCTGAGGGAGACGTCCAGCAACCAAACAGCGTCACCCTGCATCCGACCAGCCTGGTTCAGCGACCAAACAGCCCCAAAATCTCTGCGTAGACGATGCAAGCAAATCCTGCATTTTTGTCCTGATCTACTTGAAGCAGCACCAAATCTCTCTGATTCAAATCGACGCAGGAAATGATACACGCATAGCTGGCCCGGACGTCACGGCACGGGGCACGCAGCATTGGCATTGCAGGCGCTACGAAGCGCTTCCCTGCTGGCCTGCCTGCCTGCTCACGCATGCGGCAGTCCCTGATCCGGCTTTCCCCCTCTGCGCAGCCCGGCCATTTCCTGCCAATGCTGGTGGTGCGGGGCCAGGGGCATCGCCATTGCGTGCCAATGGCATTGCCGAGTTAAATGGCGCAGGACGACGCGACGTGACACGACGCGAGGTGGGCCGTGGGCTGGCGGGCGGAATCATGACCTGCACGCGTCAATCGAATGGCTGCTGCGCTCACTTCACTACTGCTCCAAGCTTCCTCGTGCCTCCAGTGCCTCCAGGTCCAGGGCCAGGAGCAATCATCTCCTACCCGTAACGCCATCGCCTGGCTCGTCGCCACCATGACAGTCGAGTCGACACAGAAGCAAGCTGCTCATCACTGACGAGCGCATTGCATGCCAATCGCACCAGCAGCGTCCCGGGCTCTCGGCTAAACAAAACATGCTACGTACTACCCCTGGATGTTAAGCGTGCTCCGCTTAATACAACGGCACAGAAGAAACAAACGTGAGCTGGCAACTCTGTTGCTCACCCGTGCCTAGAGAGGAAGTTACCAAGGCGGAGCGTGTTTTAACTGCAGGTACACCCGTGGTAGCAACTTTTAAAAACCTCCGTTTCTCTCTCTTTCACCGTTTTCACGGATAAAGGCGACGTTACAGCCGCTGTCGCGGTCCCGTTATCCCCGTAGTACGGAGAACTGGTGGTGGAGCACAAGGAGTCCGGCAACGAGCGCAAGTGACAAGCGGCGTCTCGCCGTACTACTGTTACCCACTCTTCCTATACAGTGCCTGTCACAGGAGCTGGAGCAGCGAGTCGTCTTCTTCCTCCCCGTGCATCTCGCTGCTCCCGTGTGTGTGAGTGTGTGACAGAGGAGGGAGTCCGTCCACGAGAGATATTTTTACTGCACGCTGAACATCATCCATCCGCGCATGGGCGCGGAGGAAGAAACGGGCAGGACTCTCACGTGATGGCTCATTCAAGCATGTCCTCTCGCACCCGTGCTGAATGGAATGCATGTATGCTCCCTGCGGCGTTTGCAGCAGGTGGAGTCGCCGTCGTATGTGGTGTCTCAGAATATAGTACTACTACCATGAGTATTTATCTATTTTTTTTACCACGATTAATGATATTTATCGTACTGCAGTACGTGAATGTTACTCCCATACAGTAGTTTTCTTAAACCGATTGGTACGACAGTGCGCTCCTACTGAGCCAAACAAAGCTACAGTGCGCATTTCGTGTTACCTCAGGTTGCTGAGCTGTATAGCAACGGTACACAATTTTTTCAAATTTGAAGGTGCCACCGATCCATCGATTCAAAACGTTTTTGGCCTGCTTGTCGTACACTGCATTGACACGGGCGGGCAGCGAACGAGCGAGTCCATACCTTTTCCGTTTGGCCTTTCCCAGGATGGCCAGCTGGGAGGAGCCAGAGGAAAGCAGACGTCATTATTACGGCTGACGTCACTATCACTGCTCTGGAAGACGTGGGGTCCCACGCGTCATTCTGTGCAAGTGGAACTGAACCGGGGTGCCCAAATAGTGCGCTGCGCTGCGCCGTGCCGGGCCGGCCAGGTGCCAGGTATCCGTTGGGCTGCGGACCTGGGCCGCCATCCTTTCGCTTTGACACCTCCGGCGCGATTCCCGGCTAGCGATGCGATCGCTTTCAGTTTCATTCAGGACAACAACACCACAACAACAACACCATAGGCGCTTTGGTCCCCAAGTTGAGGTAAAATTTAGAGATGAAATCCATATAAAAACAGTACAAAAGAACGTGAAAGGCACAAACCAAAGGATAAAAAGATTAGGGTAGATAGAAAAGGAAACAAAGTCATGGTTCGAAAGCGTTAATAGCTAGCCTCCAAGCGCTCCTATCCAAAGCTAAATCATTGGAGATATTCCACTCCTTAAGTTCTCGCTTAACCGCCTCGTCCCAAGTCGGTCTAGGTCGGCCTCTACCTCTCTTTACATTATCTACCCGCTCTAGAACTCCACTACGCACCGGCGCCGGGGAGGCCTCCGTTGAACATGTCCAAACCATCTCAACCGATGTTGAATCAATTTCTCCTCGATAGGGGCCACCCCCCCCTATCCCGAATATCTTCATTCGAACTCTATCCCTTCTAGTATGCCTTAAAACCAACGCAACATACGCATCTCGCCACACACTTAACCATTGTTGGACATGTCGCCTCTTTGTAGGCCAACATTCGACCATCTGAAGATCGCCCGGGCGAATCGCTGTCCTATAGAACTTCCTTTTAGCAACGTGGTACCCTCTTGTCACATAGGATGCCGGAAGCTTGGCGCCACTAGCCAACCTGGCTTTGCGATTCTATGTCTAACATCTTCATCAATGTCGCCATCCTTCAGAAGCATAGATCCTAAATACCGAAAAGTATCATTCTTGGCCACCACTTGTCCATCCAGGGGTGACATCCCCATCCTCGTGCCTAGTCGGGCTAAAGTCGCACATCATATACTCGGTCTTGGTCCTACTCAATCCCCGAACCCTTTTCGACTCTAGCGTGTGCCTCCACAAACTCCAACTTCCTATTTACCCCCTGCTCTACTCTCATCCACTAGCACCACATCATCGACAAAGAGCATACACCAAGGGATATCACCCCGTATATCCCTTGTAACCTCATCCATCACGGAGTAAATAAATAAGGGCTCGGTCTTGACCCCTTGATGTAGTCCTATGTTAATTGGAAAGTCACCGGTATCGCCATCACATGTCCAACACATGTCGTCGCATCTTTGTACATATCCTTGATGAGGGTAATGTACTTGGTTGGGACTTTTGTGTTTTTCTAAGGCCCACCACATGACGTTTCTCGGTACTTTGTCATACGCCTTCTCGAGGTCAATAAAGACCATGTGCAAGTCCTTCTTCGCTCCCTAAATCTCTCCATCAACCGTCGTACTAAGAAAATCGCCTCCATGGTCGACCTCCCGGGCATGAACCCAAATTGGTTTTGGGTCACACTTGTCGACCTTCGTGGGCGTGCTCGATAACCCTCTCCCACGGCTTCATCGTATGGCTCATCGACAATCCCCGGTAGTTAGTACAACTTTGAACATCTCCCCTTATTCTTGAAGATTGGTACTAATATACTTCAGTTTCATTCAGGAGCACTACAAATTTCTGATGAACGAATTGTATGAATTGCTGTAGTACTCCTACTATGTTCACAGTCTTAGGTGGCCGGTTTTCTCGCTTAAGGACATCTGTAGTAGTTGATCACTGGACTAGAAGATCGATCGCCTCGGTGTTAATCGAAGGTTTAAAAGCACGAGTAAGAAAAAGGACTGGTCGACCAGGACAAACATTATTCGCCTCGGCGTTAGCGCCAGCCAGCAGCCCTTCACCCAAAAGCGAAAAGACGAGTGGAGTGGTGTCGGAAATGAGTTGCTCGTGCTCGTGCAGGTGCACATCGGGGGCATGTCTTGTGAGGATGCGTGCAGGATATCATCGTGCACGGTGCCGGATGCGGATGGGATGGGATCTCACTCATTCACAGCTGGATCAAAGAAAAGAGCGTCCACGGTTCACTGCCTTGGAAACTGCTCCTAATCGAGTTTAGAACCTACTTTCCTCCCAGTAATGCAAATAGAAGTCGCTTTTCCGTCCAAACTCTTGGGAGCGCAAAAAAGTCCCCAGGCGCGCATCGGCTCTGTTTTGGACGGTCTTGCCCCTCCCTAATTACGCGGCACCTTCCTAATTACTCCACGCTAATCGCATCGAGTTTGCTCCCGTCCGTTTGCATGCAGCATGCGTATCCAATCTCCTCGCCCGTTTGCATGCAGCATGCAGCCAATCTGCTCGCCATCGATCCTCGCTCCCGTCCGTTCACATGCCTACCCAGTCTTCCCGTCGGTCTTTAAGTCCGCCATCGCCATCGCAGCTGGCTCCTCGCCATCGCCGGTCCCTACTCGCCATCGCTGCTCACCACGCCATCGCTGCTCGCTGTCGCTTCCCCAACTCGCCATCGCTGCTCGTCCTCAAATCAAATCCTGTGACAAAGGAAGCGTGGAACATGAGAGATGACACAAGAAAATAGAAACAAACAAACAAATACGGCACTGCATAAAGGTGTCAGAAAGCTGTGAACATACCGTCGACACCGTCGTCGATGCCGCCGTCGTCGTCGATGCCGTCGTCGTCGACGCCGTCGACGATGCCGCCGTCGTCGTCGACGCCGTCGTCGATGCCGCGGTCGTCGTCGCCGCCGTTGACGATGCCGCCGTCGTCGTTGTCACCGTCGTCGACGCCGTCGTCGATGCCGCCGTCGTCGAGATGAACTTCATCCACGTTGTCTTCAGTAAAGTAACAAATGAATTAATTGAGCATTGCATTCGTATAAAAAAATGGAATGAAAAAACAGGAAACAACTAACCATTGTCTTCTTGCACTATGGGCTGGTTGAGATCAAACGCAGCATTGTTGTTGTCATCTTCCTCTAATCTGACGTTCAGATCGAAGCCACCAGCTAGGTCACTCATTGCCGTTGTCTTTTGCTCGAGTGTGGTGGAGCATGAAGAGTCACTCTACTGAGAGGAACTTAAATAGAACAGGCAGATGAAGAGTCGCTCTAACAGCACATGCAGCGCGTGCAAGCGAAAATCAAGCGAGCCGAGCGCGCGAGCAAGCGAAAAAATGGGGCGCCAGGCAACGAAAACGCAAAAAAATTGGACACTAACGCGCTCGGCAACGAAAACGCCAAAAAAAAGGGCCGGCCAGCGCGCGCGCGTCCACCTTGCCTCGGCCTCGGCATGCAACCCATGCAAAATGCAGCCTAAGGCAAAAAAAATAGTGCGTCCCTGCGGGTCGAACTCGCGACCTCAACCCGCGCTGCGCCTCGGGATGCGTCGCGCTAGCCAACCAGCCGAGTAGATATTGCTGCCTTTCATGCACCCGTCTCATCATTTATTAGGGGCAAACATGGAAAAATTACCCCTACTTAATGACTTCTTGGTATGCACAATCACGCAAAAGAACTTCTAATACCAATATGGAGGGAGTACTACGTAGACAGTACAGGTGATTAACAAATCGTCAAGACCGAATACGTGCTGGACGTCACCACTAGATCCTCGGGTGATTAACAATACGTACTCGCCTGGTATTAGAAGTCGTTTAGGACAAATGACACGATCTCCAAAAACACAACTTTTTGACCTCTTATTATTATAAAAATATTTATGAAAATGTGATATATGTATACTTTTATTAAAGCATTTTTTAAGACAAATCTACTCATATAATTTTTTATATTTACAAAATCAACAACTTAAAAATTATTGATGATTTATATTCCCGATGTTTAACTCAAACCTTATTCAAAACGACTTCTGATATCAGCAGAGTACTTTATTTGTTTGGTGGTGTGGAGCCTGGATCAGTAGCAAAAGAGATGGCTTCTCTTCGCTGTTCAGTAGTAGTAATGCACTGTCATCGTCTCCGACTACTCACTCTACTGCACAGCGTAGTAGCACAGTAGTACTTGATAGGAGTAATTACGTGCGGCAGGCTAATGTTTGTTTGTTAAAGACTAGCAGTCAGAGGCCCATAGCGTACTAGTAGTAGTAATTTGTAGGCCCGTGCATTTGAGCTACACGCACGTACTATACCGTATACGCGATAGCCCACCCCGTATATATGTATTCTGCATTCTTGTACCGTTGTACAGTACGTACGACCCCTCATCCGTGCGGTGACTGTATAAGTAGCTACGCTGTATACCAATACAAGGAAGCAGTACATGTACAAATCCATTGTTGGAGCTCCAGCTCCTGCTGGTGCAGTGGTGTACGTTTGCCTTCTTCTCCATCAAGCCGCGCCGTACCCGTTCGTGCCAGCCACAGGCGTGCGGTAGACGGAAACCAGAGCTAGATCGAGGTTCACCACGCTGCACAGTACTATACTCCGCTTATTACACGCCCCTTTACTCCATACAATTAAGACGGTTAAAACTATTGTACTAGTACTACTGCCTTTGTACGTACAGTACTCTTCTTTTCACACGACTCTCGCTTTGCCTTTTACCGTGTCGCGTACGAGTACTCCGTCCTGCTGGCTGCTGCCCTGGGCTCGGGCGCCAGCTGTATCCAGCCAGGACCGCACCGCACCTTCACTCTAGAGTACTAGTAAGCTTGTTGCAGTGGACGAGCAGTGGACGAGCAGCTGGGAGTGGGAGTAGCCGCTAGCAGCAGGCTCCCTGCACCGAGAAAAGGTGGCCGAGGAGCCGCAAAAGTTGCCGTGCCATGCCCCTACACGGTCCCCCGCTTTGCCCAACGGCTACCTGGCCTCCGACGTGGCGCCACCCTTCCTCCCCAAGCCAAGCGCCCAAGCACAAGCACCTCCCTCCGCCTCCTGCTTATATAACGCCCCACCCTCGCCTCGCCATTGGCTCCTCATCATCTCCTTCGAACGCCACCCTCACTACACAAGCCAAGAAGAGAGTGGAAGGGGTGTGCTCGTCCGTGGGTGGCAATGGCGTTGTGGAACGGTAGTGGTGGTCGTGGGAGCGGGGGAGGAGCCTTGCCTGCCGCGGCGTTGTCGGCCGTGCTGGTCGCGGCGGCCGTGGCGGCGCTTCTGGGCGCCGGGGTGGCTGCGGCGGAGACCAACAAGTTCGACGACGTGGTGCAGCCCAGCTGGGCAAACGACCACATGGTGTACGACGGCGACCTCCTCAAGCTCCGCCTCGACGCCAACTTCGGCGGAGGGTTCGTGTCCAGGAGCAAGTTCCTGTACGGCAAGGCCAGCGCCGACCTCAAGCTCGTGCCGGGGGACTCTGCCGGCGTCGTCACAGCGTTCTATGTGAGTGAGTGCAGGCATTTTGCTGCCTTGTTTGCTCTGCTTTTTACTTTCCCTGCCTCCTCAGTAGTGTCAGTAGAATGGCTAATACTGAAGTTGAATGATAGTTGCGCATTCATACTGCATTTGGCAATCCAGGCAGTGATCTGTGGAAGTGTGCATTTTCTTGCTATTATTGTGGCATCTGAATCTACCGGGCATTTCTATAGCTTTATTTTATTTCCTTTGTATATATAAATAAAAGACTTTAAACTAGCAGAGGCATTTATATAAGACTGAAAAGTCTAAAATAGGGTAAAATGCATGTGGCCCCATCATTAGATAAAGCTATGGAAAGCCATGCTTGCCCTGTCTGGCAAGGGGATGCTGCCAAGAACCAATTTACAAAGAACAAGAGCACGTGAACAAATGCAGAAGGGGGCATATACACAATGACAATGCAGCAGTAGCTTTTCTTAAAGTAAAGATGCCAATTTTACTAATCAACCCAATGCAGTAATCCATGTCACTAGAACAAGTTACTGATTTGCACGTTCAACCTCGGCTAACATTTGCAAAGTGTGTTTGGTAATTTGCAGTTGTCGTCGGCCGGGGACAAGCACAACGAGTTCGACTTCGAGTTCCTGGGCAACGTGACCGGCGAGCCATACCTGGTGCAGACGAACCTGTACATCGACGGCGTGGGCAACCGGGAGCAGCGCATCGACCTGTGGTTCGATCCCACCGCCGACTTCCACACCTACGCCGTGCTGTGGAACCCCAGCCAGGTGGTGTTCATGGTGGACGACACGCCCATCCGCGTCTACGAGAACCGCCAGAACGTCTCGCTGCACGGCCACCACCACCACAACACCACCACCACATCCCCGCCGCCGTTCCCGGGGCCGCAGCCCATGGCCGTGTACAGCTCCATCTGGAACGCGGACGACTGGGCGACGCAGGGCGGGCGCGTCAAGACGGACTGGTCGCACGCGCCGTTCGAGGCCACGTTCCGGGAGGTGCGCGTGGACGGGTGCGCCTGGTCCGCCAACGCCACCGACGGCGACGCCGGCGAGGTCCGGCGGTGCAGCGAGACGTCGTGGGGCAAAAGAGGGACGCTACTGGTGGAAGGAGAAGGAGATGTCGGAGCTGTCCGTGCACCAGAGCCACCAGCTCGTGTGGGCGCGCGCGCACCACCTCGTCTACGACTACTGCGTCGACACCGACCGATTCCCCGTCCAGCCGCCCGAGTGCGCCGGCCGCATCTGATCCTGAACTACTCGCCCTGGTGGTGGTAGCCGACTAGTAGCTATTACTAGTCATCGATCATGGCAATGGCGGCGGGCTGGGATGGGAAATGGAACTGCTGGTTTCTAGCTGGACTTGTTCGTTCGTGTTCGTAGGTGTGTTTGCAGCAATGTTGCCTGTCCGTGTGTAGTAGTTTCGTTTCAGCTTTGCGAGGTCGCATCGTTGGCGACCTGACCTTGTGTGGTGAACTGGTTGGTAATCTCGGGTTCTGTTCAGGTGTCTTTTGTCAAAATGAAATGTGAAATGGGATTATGGGAATGAATGAACGATGCTGCAGCGCTCCGTTTCAGAGATTTCCTTGTCTTTGATGCGATGCGATTCCTCTCTGCATGTGGACACCAATCAAACTGTACAAACGCATGATTCATGTTTCCTCGAGGTTTGCAGGGAGTAGGGAGTGGAGTAGTTCTTGAATCAACTTTGGTCCTTTCTCTGCGGATGCTTTTTAACCGAGCCACTTTGCCTTTAATCATGTGTGTAACCAGCGCGGGCAGGTACAGTGGCAGTACTCCCGTGGTCCACTGATCAGAGTACACACACGCGGTTGGAGTGCTCTGCTGCGGCGGAGGCCCCTCCGCAACTGAATGGGCATCTTGAGCTCGAGGGTCGTAATGATGGTTTCAGAAATCTGGCACTCATCCTTGCCATTTCTCCGGTGTTTCCAGGACAACCAAGAACCAACCAACCCTCTTGAATACAGTACGAATGAATTCCGCCTCGACGAAACTATAGTGGAAGACGTACACAACGTTTGATGTCGAAACTGTATGGTGTACTACAACAAGTCAACAACACGTCCGTCCTTTCCGTAGTTGTGTTTCTACACGACGAAACGTATGGTGATCTCAAATGCATCCAATAGCCTGAATACCCACAGAGTAACTGCAGTGTAGGTAACAGTAGTGAGAGCCGGTCCACCGTACGCCCATGGATCCACCAGCACATAGTACACGATACAAGGCACGCGGCTGTTTGGGAGAGAGTGAGCGTGAAGCGATGAGAGGCTCACAAAGTCACAAGTGAAACAGGAGCGAGCGGTCCAGGGGCTCCCTGTCCCTGTCCCTGCTTCTGCTTGGACGTGTCAGTGCGGGGCGCAGCTGGCTCCTTCGTCTTGTCCTTCTCCGCCCAACTTGTCGCCTTTGCCGCCCAGCTACGTACAGCCAGCGGCTGCGGCTTGCAAGATGCAATGCCACCCTTGAGCTGTTGGCTACGATCAGATTATGACTCTAAAATTGCCATGGAAAACGTCAAAAAAGAAAAACCGTTGGGCAGGTGGGCCAAGAGCCGATGAAGCCGTAATGAAAGGCCTGCGGGCTGGCCCAAGTCGATGGCGCTGGCTCTAGGCCCCTTATTTTTCTGTGCTTCCTTGCCCTTTTCTTTTTTTTTTTTTTTTGGCTGTGCAGCTTTGCTTGCTTGGCAAGAACAAGAAAGCCAGCAGAATAGTCCCGTTCTGACTCTTGGAGAGCACGTTTCAAGTGAGCAACTATACTTCTGGACTTTTGGTTAACATAAAGATTACTTACTGAGATCATCTGGGCCGGTCATGGACTGCCTCTCTGTATAATTTCAATTTTTGTTACGTTAATATTCGTCCTGTTGTGTTGGGAACTTGCCAATGTCAGTGCTGCCTTTTTTTTTTTAAAAAAAAAATTGCACTGTCCTCACAATGTATACTTTCACTGGGTTTCTGCCTCATTTCAGTCTGCAGCCGTCCAAGTGGTGGCCGTTGTCGGCCCAATTTCAGACTTGAGCAAAGTGGTGGCTTACCTTACCCCTGCCTCCATTCCAACCATTCGTCGTACGGTTTGACAGATGGAGACCTGAACTGGTGATTTGCTCCCGCTCCGTTCTCCTCGGCTACATTTGTTTCGGCACGAGTCCCTTCAATCCTCACTACCTCCACCGGGATCTGAAGCCGGCCAATGTGCAGTGTTGGCATGGTCCATGGATGTCGGATCAGCTTCGGGCGGCCAATGTGCAGTGTTGGCCAAGGTGGCGGACTTCGGGACAGCAATATTGCTCGCCGCTGGACACTGTAAGCAAGATCACCATTGTTGTCTTGTTGTGGATCAGCTTGCTCTTTCTTTAGTACTGTTATCTACATCATCTCCTTATTTTTTTTTTACTGGAAACTCACTCTCTGTTCCATCCTGAATTTACCAAGTGGATACATGGCTCCATAGACCATAGTGCCTTCAGAGTGACGGTGGCGAGACAACGTTGAAGCGCTATGTAAGGCTTCGGGCTCACTTTGTTGGAGACACTGAGTGGATAATGGAAATGTGACAGTCCAAGCCTCGTCTCAGGAGTAAGATTACATATTAAATTGCCTATAGCAATTCAGAGTTCCAGTCTTCAATTCCACCATGATTTCTCTGCATGTAGAGCTGCTAGCTATTTGTATTTGGGAGGAGGACCGGTAAATACTGTAACTAAACAAGATCTGAAAATTGCATTCATACTGACATCCTTGGATGTCTGGAGACTGGCCTAAAATACATGGCACTGTTTGGGCTATAATGCTTAGGGAGGATGAAAGTTTCAGCCCTGTAAAGTTTCAGCTGAGCTTAGCTTAGGTTTTTTTTTTTTTTTTTTTTGAGAGAGCTTAGCTTAGCTTTTTTTTTGAGAATGAGAGCTTAGCTTAGCTAATGCAGCCTTGATGGGGATGGTCTCAACCTGAAGCCCACACATATATATACCAGAATTGAGCGGCCCAGTACGCAATATGCGGGGATTGCTGGCCAGTACGTCCCACCTAGATTAGCACCACCTCGGTTGCGCAGATGGTTGAAAGCTTACTTAAAAGCTCGGCTCAGGAGCCTGGCAGCACGACCTTACTTGAACAGGATCTGTTCTAGAGGATCGTACCGCTGCATCCCCTAGTTTTTTAAACCGGACCGGACCGGCGGTTCGACCGTTAAAAGACCGAACCAGAACCTCCACCGGTCCGGTTCACTTAAAAGATCGGCCATGCAATTGGACCGGAAAAAACCGGTTGAACCGGCCGGTTTTATGTAGAACCGGTGAACCGGGCGGTTTTATGTGAACCGGAGCGGTCTGTTAGGTGCGCAGGGGCCAGGCCGCCAGGGGCACTGCAGCTCGCTCCTGATTGGCCCGTGGGTGGCATGTGCGCATGCAACTGCTGCTGCGGTAGGTCCCGCTGGCCCGCCCCCGCTGTTTTATCTGCGTGAGTACATGAGTACATAGGTGACTTTGAATTTTGTTGGCGCTTCCGTAATCAAATTTAATATATAATAAATTTCAAAATTATGTATCTTTTTCATACAAGCTCCAAATTTCATAAATAATATATCTATTTTTGATTATCGCGACGAGCTCTTTACAATGATGCACTCCATTTTAGCATTTGAGATTGTTTTTGCAATGAATAATATTTCAATTACTATTTAGTCATTTTATTTTGAATTATCACCACGAGATTGTTCACGCACTTATGTTTTGAACTTAATAACATGTCAATCTTTATCTGCATAAGTACAAACTTATTGTTGTACGATTAAATTGTACACTCCTACTCCAATTGACACTAAAAATATAATTATATAATTATGTATACATTGCATCAATATCAATTTTTATTAATTAAATCATATATATATACACCGGTTCAAAATATTTCTGTCCGGTTCGATAAAACGGTCCATTCTTATTGAACCGGGCGGTTCAACCTAAATTCTAAACGGTCGGACCAATGAACCATTGAACCGACAAATTCGCCGGGTTCGATCACCGGTCCGGTTCGAAAAACTAGGCTGCATCCTTGACTAATAAGGAGGCAAGCACTTAAGCCTGGTTGATGAGTCATGACCTGTGGGCCAGAGCGTGATTAACGGCCAGGATTAGCCATGATGGCTGGTCTGGTGCTGTAGAGGATCGTTCCTGGACAGGCTTGCCTGGCTGGGGTGGCCCATGGGTTGTCTGACAGGCTCCTTTTTGTTTTTTTTTTCTGCATTTGAGTGCAATTTGTGCAAAATACTCCAGCAGCTGTCAATATTTGTCTAGAACTAAAAGAGGTAGATCTCTTGCTCGTTTTTGCCATTATTAATACATGAAGATTTCTTATTGTTTTTGTTGTGCCACATTCAAGGCAATTGATGTCAACCACTGTCGTTTTGCTCAACGCATTGATTTGTTGCTGGTCTTTGTCATTCATACAGCAAGGCACTTTTCCTTTTTCTCCTTTTTGGTATACTGCAGCCTTCATTTGAAGGGAATTTCGAACAAAACATTCCTGACGACAGCTGTTTGCTCGTTTACCATTAATAGAGCAAGACTTTAATTTGCTACATTTGTTTGCTGTAGTTTGCGTCTCTATCTATGACTGTTATTGTTGAGAAATGGTGATTCTTGCTACTTGATTTCAGAAAGTTCACAGTTGAGTACTGGAGAGCTACCACGTTCAGACCAACCACTTCTGTACTTCTGGTTAACACAAAGATGACTGGCAAAGATCATCCGGCCCTATCTCTGGCTGGCTCTCTGCATAATTTCAATTCAACATCGTCGATCTGTTACGTTCATGCTCGTCCTTTTCTATTGGGAACTTGTCCATGTGGACCATGTCTGCATTTTTTTTTTTTTTTTTTCTGGTCGTTCTCACATGTTCACATAGGGTTCCTTCCACTCGGTTTTTAGTTTCTGTCTCTTTTCAATTCGCAGCAGTAAGTGGTGGCCGTTCTCAGCCGAATTTCAGAAGGCTTTGTTCAGACTTGAGCAAGTGGTGGCTTTGCTTACCCCCTGCCTCTCGTGCCGTTTGACGGACAGAGATCTCAACTGTGATTCACTGATTTGATCCCTCTCCGAGCCTCCGTTCTCCTGGGCAACATTTGTTTCGGTATACTAGTCTTCCAATCCTCACTGGCTCCATCTCGTCGGTGTCTGAATAATTAATTGCAGAGTGCAACTTCGCCGTCTTATATCCTACTTGTACTACCTGTGGTTCTTGTTCTTCTGTGAGAAACAAGATATGGCGAATGGACAGAAAAATGAAAACTTAGAAAAGACACGCATAGTTTTCCTTTCAGTTTTGTCCTGGACACGGTAAGGGTCGAGCCTGAACAGTATTCAGAAAAATGGAAAGCCTCGTTTTTGAAACGAAATGGAAAGCCTCGTTTCAGTCTTTCAGAAGTAAGTGAACGTACTTCTGATGATTGCCTTTCACTCTGCAACAAGTTCTGCTCTCAAACCTGGGAGATCGGTGATCTGAAGGAAGAAAAAATGCACTTACTGATAGCTACTGTGTGCCATCATTACAGCTCTTCTGGACTCCGAGGTTGCACCGGCGCCGGTCAAGCCTGAGCTTCGTCAGCTAGGTAAGTGCATGTGCATCCATGTTGGGCTCCTTTGCCATCCATGTCGGGGTTGTGGACTTGCTAAGCAGTGGCTTCAACAGCACACAGCAGCAACTTGTTGAGCCCAGGGTTACCATGATCTGCACTCGATCGGCAGTAGGATTCTGGAGGTTGTTTCTAGAGGTTGATGCTCATGCAGCTGGCCTCTCGAGGCCAACAGTGTACGTGACAATGGGTCAGACTCAGACATAGAGGACACGGAGTATGTATACGCTGGTAGTTTTTTTTTTTTTTTTGCAGATTACAGTACGTGAGTGTAATCACCTTGCATGAAGATCAGTGTGTCATCTGCATATCGTAGAATTGGAAATTCTTGATCATGCGGCAGGGGAATGGGCAGAGTGAGGTCACCAGATGCACAAGCAGCATTGAGCAGTGTTTGCAAGAAATCAGCAGCTAGAACAAAGAGCAAAGGAGAAAGAGGGTCTCCCTGTCACACCCCTCTTTTGAAATGAAAGACATTTCCATGCACCCCGTTTAACAGAATAGTTGATGTACTAGTACTGAAGATGGACTGCATCCACTATAACCATTTGTCAGGGAAATTTTTTGCTTTCATAATCTGCAGCATAACTTGGTGCTCAACATTATCAAAGGCTTTTTCAAAGTCAAGCTTCAGGATAATAAGTTCTTTCCTAGATTGGTAACACATGTGCAAATATTTCAAGGTCCATGCTAAGCAATCTTGTATTGTTCTATTTTTTATGAAACCATGTTGGTTCTTATGAATAAGAGTAGGTAAGGAACCTTGCAATCTGTTTGCAAGAACCTTTGTAATCAATTTGACTGAATTGTTAAGCAAAGAGATGGGCCTGAAGTCTGACACTCTCTCTGTGTCATCCTTTTTTGGGACTAGAGTAATGTTGGATCCATTTATACTCTGCAAGCATACCTGCCCATTATAGAAATCTTCAAAAAATTTATAGAAATCCTCACATATTATAGGCCAGCATTTTTTCATGAAGTTAGTATTGAAGCCATCAGGCCCTGGAACTTTGTATGAAGGCAAGTTTCTAACAACATTAGTAATCTCTTCCGTTGTAACAGGTGTAATCAAGTTAGTGAGGTCCGTTTGGACTAAAAGTGTTGGTGCAAGTCAAATTGAATGCCACAGAAATTAGAGATACCAAGTCTTTCTTTATAAGAAACCCATAGAAGATCTACCTTTAAGCCATGATCATGCGCCTGAATCACCAGCATCATTAATTAAATATATTATTAAATTCTTTCTGTACCTGATGGTAGCATTAGTATGAAAGAACTTAGTACTTGCATCTCCTAAGGTGACTCATTTAATTTGGTCCCTTTGCTTCCAATATGTGTTTTGTTGCTGCAGGAGAGAAATAATATTTTCTTCCATAATCCAGAAGTTCCATTCCACCGAGTAAGATCCCTGCATTCTTCAATACAATTCAAAAAAAAAATCCAAAACCAACTTATTATTACCAATGACTTCCTGCTGAAAAGAGGCAGATGACCATCCATTGAACCTGATGTTGCATCCAAAAATTCTCAAAATGAAAAGCATGATGTTTAGGAATAGAGGTGTTGATAGATATTAGACATGGAGTGTGATCAGAGGTTTCCATGGTCATAGTGGAGACAAAAGAGTGAGGATAGGAGGTGGTCTAGGAAGTAGATGAAAAAAAACCAATCAAGGCGCTCAAGCAAAGGATTAAATTGTTTATTTGTCCAGGTGAAACGCTTGTCTTTGAGAGGTAACTCAATGAGACCCAACTTACTGATGACATCATTAAAAAGAAGCATTTTCCATGTAATCTGCACTTGGTTTATTGCTATCCTTAGATTTCCTGTATAAGTTAAAATCTCCAACTATTAGCCAATCAACGATTGTCGGGCATCTGAATATGTTTGAACCACTGCAAGAAAGCCCTTTTTCCATCAGGTGTACAAGGAGCATAAAAATTAGTTAGGAGCCAGGTTGCATTTATTGAAAAAGGAACTGAAATCAACAGAGACAACAAAAGAATTTTGAAAGACACAGGTTCCTTTAAAAACGAGAACCATTCCAAATGATTATGGAGCCACCAGAAGCACCAACCGAGGGCAGGTAGACAAAGGGTTCAAAAGCTGGGGGTAGAAAAGTCTTATGAAATTATGATCAAACTGGGTACATTTTTGTCTCTTGCAAACATATAATGTCACACGAACTTTCCATCACTCTATTTCTTATAGCATTCCACTTTTTGTCCGAATTTATGCCTGAGACATTCCAACACAGTATTTTCCAAGATCTATTATTCATTTTACACCAAAAAGGGTTAAAAGAGCCAGCCTTGTATAACTAAGTGGCAAAAGGCACTATGGCTGCTCAAGTAGAGCAGGAGAACCTTCAGTATCATCAGGATCATAGTACCCAGAAGGTCCTGCCTCATCATCTTTGTCAGCTTTCCCACCTGTCTTGGCTTGCCTTGTTTAGATGGCAAAATATTTGCCTCCAACTTCCAAATTTTTAGAATCTCTCTCCATTACATCACATTAAATACACCAAAAGACATATGTTCAAGCAGTAAATATAGGTACAAAAATAATTAATTACACAGTTCATTGTACATCACGAGACAAATCTTTTGAGTCTAGTTAGTCCAGGATTGGATAAAATTACCACAAACAAACGAAACGCGTCTACAAATTGTGCTATAGAAGTTCGAACAGTGCTTTTGGCAAATTTTTTGCCCAACCAACTAAAGTCTTTGGCCTTCCCACTAGATTCTTGGATCCTGCTTTCTTGTTAAGCGTGGTTGATGAACCCTCCATGACCTGTCGGCCAAAGAGCATTGATGGCTGGTCTGGTGCTATAGAGGATCGTTCAATCCTGGTGTCAGGCTTTGCTTGGCTGGGGTGGCCCATGGGTTGTTTTAGACAACTTGTCTATTTTCTGCATTTCAAAGCAGCTGTCTTTTTGCTGAACATTGCTCTCGAATCTCGAACTAAAAAGAGGCAGAACTCTTGCTCGTTTTTGCCATTATTAATTGATCAACCTTTTCTTTTTGTTTTTGTTGTGCTGCATTCATGGAAATAGTTCAACATTGATTTGTTGCTGGTTTTTGTCGTTGATAGAGCAAGCACTTTTCCTTTTTCGTTTCTTTTTTGTTTCCCTCACCTGTTATGCAAAATTTGTCAGCTAGACGAGCAAAGAGGCGCGGTCGCTATTGTTCGGCTGGTGGGCCAAGAGCTAGCTGATGAAGCCGTAAAGAAAGGCCTGCGGGTTGGCCCAAGTCAATAGTGTTGGCTCGATACTTTTTTTTTTTACTTTTCTTGCTTTTTTTGTTGTGTTTTTTTTTATATAAAAAATTGAAAGTGTGCAGAATAGTCCCGCGCTGACCCAGAACTGAAGCCTCGTCGTTGAGTCTTGGAGAGCACGTTTCAAGTCCTGATCAACGACTTCTGGACTTCTGATTAATACACACGAAGATAACTGACCCAGATCATCTGGTAAGGCTCTCTGGTTGCCTCTCTGTTACGTCCATGCTCGTTCTTTTCTATTGGGAACTTGCAAAGTCAGCCGTCCAAGTAGTGACCATTCTCGGCCATTTCAGCAGTCTTTGTTCACACTTCTGCAAGTGGCAGGTCTGGCGGTCCGGGCAGCTGAGGACGGAGGCGGCGACGTCAGTTAGGTGCGCCGGGTTCGTGCTGGATCTGGCGCCCTGGGACTGGGGTGGCGCCCGAAATGGGCGGCGGCTAGAGCAACGGGGAGGCCGTGGCCATCTTCGCTTGGTAGAAACCTGAACCATTTGGACAACTCCGATAGTTGCCTTGTTTGGAACGAAGGAATGCAAAATAGAGGAATGGTAGGAAACGTATGAATAGAGGAATGTAAAAAGTAGAAAACTATAGGATTGAAAACCATAGGAATGAAAAAATTTAAACCGTTTGGATTGCAGGAAATAAACTATAGGATTGCATGAAAAAATTGTTTCTCCTTCAGACTATCTGCTTCTCCATCAAATTATTTCAACCATAAAACAACCAGTACACATAGTTGCAACTATTTCAACTATTAGAATACCTCTGTTTTGTAAAAAAAAAAATACGAGAATCTTCTCAACGTGAAGAAAAGGCAAATATATTTATTCACATATGAAAGAGAGAGAAAGTAGACAAACAAACTAATCCACGCAGGAGCATCCGCCGGCGCAGGTAGTAGCAGCCAGGCAGAGCTTAGCCTGCAGGCTCACACAGCTCTCTAATTATTTTTAGGTAGGCCAAACGAGATGCTATTTATTTTTGTCAGTCAGAAGCCGTGGCCGCCTGGCCACAAAGTAGAGAGCGACCAGATTCGTTCCCTCCATTCCCTTGGCTCCGAGTAGATTTTCTGATTCCTGTGTTTCGTATGCAAGTAGTTTGAATGGCAGAAAACGTTCCTTCGTTCCAAACGCCATCTCTTTTTTCTTTCCTCTAGAATGGTTTCCTTCAAAATTCCTATGCCTTTCCTTTAATCTAAACGGGGCCTTATCATTTGTCTTTATTTGCCAACTTCCAAATCCAAATACAAAATCAAAAAAGAGCTCATGTCCAACGGTTTGGCATAAATCACCTGTCAAACTTAGATCTAACTTAAATCAGAAACCCCGAGAGAGAAATAAAATTATGTTTATGTACTTCAACTTCTTGAAAACTTATGTCAGAACCCCGGGCGAAACAAAATTATGTTTATGCCCTTCCACCTCTTCTAATAATACGCACGGATGCGCCGCGAATGACAAATGTCGTAGAGCGCGCATTCTTGATTTTACCAACGCTCACTAATTTGCTAACTTCAAACGCCAAACTGTTAGAGGGGAGTTTTTAGAGTTTTTTTGGTAAAATTTGAGAATGCTAACTCTAAATTCTAAACCGTTGGAGTTGCTCTAATAAGATGTACTAGTAACTTTAGTTGCCATTAAGGATGGCAACGGGTCGGGTTCGGATCGGGTGGAGTCTCCGTGCATCCAAACCCCGAAACCCGAAATTAAAACCCGAACCGAACCCAAAACCGTTTCGGTGGAAATCCATCACCAAACCCAAACCCCGCTGGTACCCTAAAACCGAACGGATACCCGAAACCCGAATGGATACCCGAAACCGTGGATTACCCGCGGATTACCCACGGATATATATACACATATTCACATGTAAAACAATAGACAACAAATAATAAATATTTTCATGAGTCAACTTTGAATAAATTTAATAATTTAAGTAAACGAATTATTATTAACATATTATAAAACATAATTTTTAATTTAAATGATTTATTTCGGTATCCATTGGATATCCACGGGTAGAATACTAAACCCGAAACCGAACCCGAACCCAAGCCCGAACCCGAACCCAAAAAATATGGGCGAAAAACCGTACCCGAACCCGAACCCGCGGGACCCGAAACCCGCGGATTACCCGCCCGAACCCGATCCGCTGCCATCCTTAGTTGCCATTGGACTAAAACAAGAGCCGGCCGGAGCTCAGTGTGCGTGCTCAGGTGATCAAAGCCGGCCGGAGCTTGTCTCATCCTATCCATCTCCTAATTTTCTACGTTTTCAGCCAACTAGACTTGACTTGCCATCTCCGTCTCCCCTCCACGGTCCAGTATTTGTTCTTTGCAGCAATTTTCCTCCGACGTTGTTGTTCTGGACAGACGGATGGAGACTTCAACTACAATTGTTTGCCCCCAAAAAAATTGACCTGGATCAACTAATTGGATGCTGTTGTTTTCGCGCCATTCTTCTGGCCTGGCCGGTCTGCAACTGCTAATATATATATATATGCTTTCGTCTGGGTCCGCGCTGTCTTGATCCCGCTATATATATATTACTGAGTTGCTGTGCCAAGCAACACGGCATTGCCAAGGAAATTTCCTGAAAGACCAGCTGAAATTTTTTTTAGCGGATTCTACAACTGTGGCCAATGACACGTAGGACCCGCCCACCCGGGCCCTTACGTCATTGACTTGTGTAGTTGGTGAAGATTGGCCTCTCAAGTGGCGGTATGCATGCATGAAAATTCCACTTTCTGCCTTGAGCACCTTCTGGACTGTGACGTTCACTGAGTTTCTAGATAATAAGTGTCAATCAACATCTTCTAAAAGCAAAATCGCAGAGGCTTACTGCCCGGAAACGTAGAACATGACACCGTTCCTCGTTCTGGGAAGGTCGTCCACATCCATGATTCGGAAACATTTACCTTCCCACATTATAAAATACGGAGTAACATCCTGACTTCCCGTTCCATTATACGTTCTCCGTTCTGTTCCATAAGCGCGCGCATAGTTCTATCAAATGAGGCCAGCCTTCCCCGAAATTGATATTTGTCTTTTTTTATTAGCAAGTAAATATATCTATACATTGCAACGGTATATAATGATAAAATAAAATCCTCTATATAATATAATGTATTCTCAAAAATCCTCTGTAGTGTAAATATCAACATACGGACCTACTTATGTAAAAAAAAAAGAGAATTTGCCCTTTAGCTCCAATTTGAGGTTTGGTTATGTTGTGCCAAACAAAAAATAACAACACATGAACGTTTGATGATAGTGTTGCTGTTACCAATTTTTTTTCTTGGACAAGAAATATCTCAGTTTTTTCAAAGCCAATATCAGTTTGATACATCATACAGGGGCACCAGATTACAGGAACTGCAAAGAGATCAGAGAAAACCATTAGATCACTTCTAAGTCTTCTATGTTTGTCGCCGACCGTATCTTGGGTTGGAAGTCATGCAACCAGTTGAGGATGCATTCCACAAAAGAAAAACTTTAGCTGTCTTGCTCTCTTTCTTTCAGTGGAGGCTGCCATTTTTGCAGAATATTAATAGTCGTATACTCTCTCCGTTCTAAAAAAAGAATGTCGTGTTTGACTTTCGACATCGTGTTTGACTGTTTTATTCAAAATTTTTATATCAATTATAAAATCAATAAATCAATAATAAAGTATCTCTGATGATAAATAAGTCATAAAAAGAATAATATTTATAAAACTTTTTTGAATAAGACGGATGATCAAATCTGATGTATCAAAAACCTAAAACGACACTCCTTTCGGGACGGAGGGAGTACATAATATCACTTGGTTTATTTGGGAAACGATGCTCAATTGCCATTCTATTTCGATTGGTAAAAGGATTAATTTCTTAGGCACCCTGAATTTATTCCCAATCCAATTACCTCACAGGTTTGCTATAGACACTAAGAAGCGTTGTCAGTGCTTCACATCTTTCAGACAGTTTTACACGACCAAACCACTCAGCAATAGAAGAACCAAAGAAGATATATGATTAGTAAATTTAGAAATGGTGCAAAGAGTGTAACTTAGCCATCAGGTTGATGGAGACCGGAAAGTTGACTGAAGCTAAATACCAGACCCAAACTATACCTTACAACTGTAGCCCTAAAAGTCATGTAAATTCTCTCTTTCCTGGACTATTAAATTTTTTTCTCGAATACGTTGCGTATCTTTTTGGTTAAGAAGGAACAAGTTTTTTTTTTTGGTTGTTGTTGTTAGGTGGGGGGATATAAATTATACAAAAAGCGCTGCCCCCCCCCCCCATTTATACCGAAGCCGACTACTCGCGAATTAGACAACTAAGCTTGCGCCGCCTCCGGTCTCGATCCAAAGGTCGGCGGTGTGCTTGATGGTAGCTAGGAGCTGGCTTGGGTGGAGCTCTCATTGCGGAAGCATCTTGCATTCCGCTCTTTCCATATTTCCCAGGCTACCAGAGCAAATAGAGTGTCGACGCCCTTCCGCTTGTCTCCGTGCCATCTGAATCTCCACTTGTCCCACCAGTCTAGTAGTGATGCGACCCACCGTGATGAGTCTCTTGGCCGAGAACCGCGAGGATGGTCTACCACACTTGCCGGGAGTATGAGCAGGAAGTGGTATTGTGGTCGATGGTTACCGGCTCCTGATCGCAGAGGAAGCAGTTGTCGTTTGCCTCCAGACCATGTTGCCGCCTCCTGTCCATAGTCTAGTGTCTCCTTCGCACTGCCAGCCATAAGAAGATCTTTACTCAAAGCGGTGCCCAAATCTTCCATATCCTGGTGCATCCCGGATCGGGTGGGAGGTCATCCGAAGGGCCCTCTGTATGCTGATGAGGAGTAGGTTCCAGACGGCGTCCATCTCCGGATGAGTCGATCCTCGGCGTCCGACAGCTGCAGCCGACCGACAAGGTTCCACAGGGTGAGGTATTCATAGGTGACCCCCCCTGGTGATCCGGCGTATTCATGCATGATCCTGCAGCCCTTCAGCAGATATAAACTGGAAATAGTTGTGGTAGATGTTAATGATTTTCAAAAGAATATAAATTTTAAATTTTAAAAATAGGAAAGTATTCTCGGTCTCCTCAATAAGATCCGGCACGGATGATACCAAAGAGACATGTATTGTTCAGCACAGTGTATTACTGTCCGTGCCTTTTTTTTTTTTGTAAAAAAAGCCTAGCGTAGATATTTCTCTCGTTTTTTGTCTTATGACGTCTAACTACGTACTACGACAGGGTAGAATTTCTTTCGTCCCATTTTTTTTTAACTTTCCAAGCTGTACTGGCACGCCGTGTCTCGTATATATGTGATCATGACTCACTGGTCATGACACGTACTTTATTTTTTTAGATTCGATTAAACCGGCTTTGATTAATAATAAGGAAGTATTGCGTACGTGTGTTCATAGGGGTGAGTGTGCGTGCGTGTTGAGCGTCTGCGTTGTACTGTGTCATCTCAAGTAAGCAAGCATCCGAGTTTTACACATGCACGAGATGCGCTTTCCCAAAACAGCCTAGGCTCACTGGGGCGTGCTATGTTTGGGCAACCTTGAGCGCTCGCAACCTACTAGGGGCCAATGTTGTGCCAGCTCTCTCACCTCCATGAAGACTGCTTGCACTGATACTCGGTTTTCTCTAAAAACGATTGTGTTGCGCCGATTCCAAATGACCCAGAGTCAAAACTAGGATTGTGTCTTTCCCCTCCTGTGGGGCTTGGGTGAACCAGTCCTCTAAATTCAGCTTCACACACCATCTACCTGGTTCCAAGGTCGCACAAGAACTCCAGGAGGCCACCCGCCACCAGACTGCCATAGAGAATGGGCACTCAAAGAATAGGTGTTGTGCCATCTCAAAACTCTTCTCACACAAGGCACACAAGTAGCTGTTTTCGTGAGCCTCGGACCTGCAAGCGCCCGTTGTCCACAATATGTCTTGAAGGAGTCGTCGAACAAATAACTTGCATTTAGTGGGGGGGGACCCTTCCAGATCAGCTGCAAGTAGTTGGACAACATTTCACTACTAACGAAATGATTTTGTGTGACGGGCGATTTTGATTTTGCGTGGCGGGCATTTGAGCCCGCCACACTTGAAAGGTCATGGTAAATCGTGGATTTCCGTGGCGGGGCTACGATGCCCGCCACGGTTAATGGATTAACAACCGTGGCAGGCGTATACAAGTGCCCTTCACACGGTAAATGTTTCCAAAAACATAATAAAAAGAAGAAACCCTAGATAGGCCCGCCGAGCCCATCCACGGGCCCGTCAAGCCCATCTAGGGTTGCAGCCGGGAGCGAGGCCACGACCGAATCCGCCGCGGGAGTGAGGCCATGCCTAGATCTACCGCCGGAGGAGGCCATGCCCGATCCGCCGGGGGAGTTAGGTGCCGCCCATTGGCCGTCGGGGAGGAGTCGGCGCCGGATCCGCCACCGGGAAGGAGTCGACACCCGAATCCGCCGCCCGGGGAGGCCACGCCGGATCCGCCCGTCGGGGATGTGGGTGCCGCCGGAGACGCCGCGACCGCTCGTTCCGCCACCGGGATCGACGCCAGCCACCACCACCTGCTTGATCCACCCTTGTCTTGGATCTGCTGCGCCTCGCCGAACGCCGTCGTGGAGCCAAGCGGGGTCGCCGCCGCCGCGGCTCATGCTCATGGAGAGGATCGTCGGCCTCGAGCCGTGAGGAAGGAGGGAGGGAGAGGGGCGTTCGGTGGAGGAGCTTCGTGAGGGGTGTGCGGCGTGAATGGAGGGGAGGAGGTGAGGGAGAAGTGAGGGGCTGCAACCCTAACTTGCTAATTTATATAAGCCCAATTAGAGAATTGAAATGGACTTTCTATTTGGGCCACTATTTTTCCGTAACAGGCTTTTAAAGGTGCCCGCAACTGAAAATCAATTTTTCGTAGCGGACACCTTAAAACGCCCGCCATGGAAAATAACTTATTTTACGCCGCGAACGTTTTTAAGATGCCCGCCACGAACATTGATTTTTCGCGGCGGGCCAAATTACCCGCCACGATAAATAAAAAATGCCCGTCATTTGTTAATCATAGGGATTAACCGTGGACGGACAAACAGACACGTCCCGCCACGGAAAAGATTTTGCAAGATCATGCAAAATCATTTCATTGCTGGTGTTTGCCCGCGAATTGGATTGCATATGCCGATTTGGCTGAGTATTCCCCTAAGCTTTCGAGCGTCCAAATTATTGTGTCCTCCCCCATGTCGGCGAGATTCAGGCCAATCGCCTCAATTGCTCTCCAAAGTATGAAGAATTCATCCATAAGTTCATGGTTTAGGCTATGAGAAATGTCCGTGATCCATCTGTCACCTAGAATCGCTTCCATAAGTTCATGACACACATACTTATACGAGCTATAAAACATCTCGCGTCTAATGACAATAAATACGGAGTTCGACTCCAATAATATGTATTGAGTCATGTCCTATGTATATCTTGTATGTGACCCGACTCGCGGCCGTACTCTCATACAAGTTACAACAATGCTAGAAAAGTCCGATTTATCACTAGTTAATTGTGCATTGTTTTGCCCTTTTATCCTAACAGTAAATACGGGTATGTTTTCTAATAAATTTTTTTTAAGGCGACGTCGAGATCGAAAAAAACTATATAGTATGTTTTTGATGGCATACGAGGAACATTCCGATGACTGTAGCAATACGTATATTCCATGTAATTTGGTTTCTAGTAGACGAGGACCAAGCCAGTCGACACTCGCCACACAACATATACGGTTGATGTCTGTTAGTGTGTTCCCGGCCTGTGCAGAACTACCAGCGTTCATGATGAACACCGTGAGAAGCCACCATGGCTACAGCCACCGCCACCTCCTCGGCATCCTGCTTCTCCTTGGAGCTTTTGGCGCCGCAGAAGCGGCGTCATCCGACATCCTCACGAAGGGTGGTAATAACCTTACTTATGGCGAGACCCTGGTCTCTGCTAACGGGTCGTTCACATTAGGGTTCTTCACCCGTGGCGTGCCGACAAGGAGGTACTACCTCGGGATCTGGTTCACGGTGTCCAACTCCAGCACCGACGCTGTAAGCTGGGTGGCCAATCGTGAACGCCCTCTCGGTGACACCTCTGGCGTGCTGGTGATCAGCGACACGGGAAACCTTCTCCTGCTCGACGGCTCCGGCCAGACGGCGTGGTCTTCGAACACTACCGGCCCCGCTTCCTCGACGGCAGTGAAGCTACTGGAGTCCGGCAACCTGGTGCTGCTCGACGGAAACGGAAAAGGCAGCGGCGACGACGACAAGCTGTGGCAGTCGTTCGACCACCCGACCGACACCTTGCTCCCGGGCGCCAAGATCGGCATGAACCTGTGGAGCGGCGGCGGGTGGTCCCTCACGTCGTGGCGTTCGCCGGACGACCCCTCGCCAGGGGACCTCCGGTACGAGATGGTCAGGCGAGGAGGATTGCCTGAGATCATGATGTTGGAGTCGAGCGGCGCCATCAAGTACCGCACGGGAGTGTGGAACGGGCGATATTTCAGCGGGGTCCCGGAGATGTACTACTCCTACTCCGACAGGTTCGTCTTCCAGATGACGGTGAGCCCCAGCGAGGTGAGCTTCAGCTACGACGCCAAGGCCGGCGCGCCGTCCCTGTCCCGTGTCGTCCTCAACTGCAGCACGGCCAAGGCCGAGCGCGCCGTGTGGGAGCCGAACGAGCAGCGATGGGTAGACTACTTCCAGGGACCCCGGGATGACTGCGACGATTACAACAAGTGCGGGCACTCCGGCGTGTGCAATCAGACTGCGGCGTCGACGGCGTGGCCCTGCAGCTGCGTCCAGGGGTTCGTCCCCGTCTCGCCGTCGGACTGGAGCCGGAGAGATCCGTCCAGCGGGTGCCGGCGTAACGCGTCGTTGGACTGCAGCGACGGCAATGGAACCACCACGGACTGGTTTGTCCGTGTGCCGCGAGTGAAGCTCCCCGACACGCTCAACTCGTCGCTGGACACAAGCATCACGCTGGACGAGTGCAGGGCGAGTTGCCTTGCCAACTGCTCCTGTATCGCGTATGCCGCTGCAAATTTGCAGGGGGAGACGTTGGTGATGGCACCGGATGCATCATGTGGTCTGAAAACCTCACTGACCTACGCTACGTGGATGGCGGACAGACGCTGTACTTACGCCAGGCGCAGGTTAGGATCGCTCCGGGTATGAACTCTCCTAAACTTTTGTTTTTCTTTTTCTTAAAATGGAACTTTACTATTTAACTACTTATATGATGCTCTTTTTTGCAAACAGGACCCGGAAAAGGGCTAGCGAGAAAAACGGTGGTGCTCATAGCAGCTGCATCGTTATTGGGCTTCATTTTCCTTGTCATCCTGGTCTTCTTTGCTGTGCAGCAGGCATGGCGTTGGCGTATGACCTCCATAGCCCATACTCCAATAATATATGTCACTTTTCCTATACTACAGTCGGGTGATTTTTTTTTTAATGTTTCAAGCGATGTTCTACGATGTTTAATGCGATGTTTGTGTAGTATACATGCAATGTTCTACAATGCTTTTCCCATGTTCTAGTACATACGATTGCAGTAAAAATTATGTTTTGTTCTCTGTCTTTGTGCTTTTATATAGGTTGGCAATGTCTATTATCCTTCCATAGTAAAAAATTATTTATTTCTGTAATTGTGCTTTTATAGATAGAAATTGTTATTTATTCTTCCATAGTAAAACATTATAACTTGTTGATTTGTATTTGTTACTTGTATTCTGTGCTGACGTGTTGTAATGTTCGCGTAGTATACAAGTGATGTTCTACGATATTTTCTATGATGTTCGCATAATATATATGTGATGTTCTGTGCTCATCGTCTGAAAAAAAATATATTTCAGACTACTGAAATATAGGAAATCCACATGCCTTTTCCATGTTTTCAAGCGAACTATAAGCTACTGTCTAACAGGAAGCTCTGATCAATTAGGTCGGAACATGAGAATTCAAATGACGGAGGCAGTGCAAACAGTCGAACATCACTCTGTTTCTTCCATTTCTCTAGCCACTGTTAAGAGTGCAACAGGAAAATTTTCACCCAGGAATGTCGTTGGTGAAGGCACATTCGGCATCGTATATGAGGTTAGCTGCAAATCTCTCAAAACCTTTACAAGCTATGCTAGATATACTATACTAGTAGATACTAGAATCAGGTTCCTGATAGCTGCAAATCTCTCCTGAATATTACAACCAGGAGTAATATTCAGTTTGCATGGCGTTGACCAGATTCCCAGCCTCAGTTTGAGTTGAGCAATAAGCACTGGAGTGATTAACGGTTCATTTCTTTCTGAAACGCAGGGCAACTTACCCAGAGGACATCCTCTCCTACAGGGACTAGCCGGGAGAACCATTGCCGTGAAGAGGCTGAAACCGATCAGTGATCTACCGGAGATAATCGTCCGGTATTTCACGAGAGAACTGCAGCTGATGTCTGGGCTCAAGCAGCACCGGAATGTTCTTCGCCTTCTTGCCTACTGCGACGAAGCCAATGAACACATTCTGGTGTACGAATACATGCACAGGAGGAGCTTGGACGCCTACATATTCGGTATGCAGCTACTGACAAAATATGACAACACTTCATGCATTTAGAAAAACACAGCTGCTGTCTAAATGTGCCTTTTATTTCTAAACTAACAGGAACACCAAGAAAACGCGCGCTACTGAACTGGCGTCGGAGGCTGCAGATAATTCAGGGGATCGCCGAGGGCGTGAAGCACCTCCACGAGGGAGAGGGCTCGGCCGGCAACGTCATCCACCGGGATCTGAAACCGCCCAATGTGCTGCTGGATGGTGAATGGCAGGCCAAGGTGGCGGACTTTGGGACAGCAAAATTGCTCGCCACTGGTGCCACCGGTACTCGGACAATTGGCACACCGTAAGAAACACTCCTACCACTGTTGTCTCGTCTCCGATCAGCTCGCTCTTTCGTCAACACTGTCTATAATTTACAGATCATCTTTGTTTACTGGAAACTCACTCTTCTCCTGAATGTATGGTACCAAGTGGGTACATGGCTCCAGAATACGTTCAGAGCGATGGTGGCGAGACAACGTTGAAGTGCGACGTCTACAGTTTCGGAGTCACTTTGTTGGAGACACTGAGTGGACGAAGGAACTGTGAGTGTGACAGGCCAAGCCTCGTCTCACAAGTAAAGATCCTACTAAACTATCTCAGTCTTTCACCATGATTTCTCTGCAGTTAGAAGAACAGATAAATAGCTAAAAAGGATATCTGATAAATTCATTCCTTTACTGACATCGTGCAAACATTCCTTGCAGGCCTGGAGACTGTGGGTCGAACGCACCGTCACGGCCCTCCTTGATCCGGCGGTTGCGGTTTCACCGGCGCCTGCCAATCCCGAGCTTGCCCAACTGCGCAGGTGCATTCAGGTCGGCCTCCTCTGCGTCCAGGAAAATCCCGACGACAGGCCCGCCATGTCCGCTGTTGTCGACATGCTAGGTAGCCCCTGCTCGGAGCTTGTGGAGCCCATGGTGCCGATGGGCATCAGCAATGGAGCCCTGGCTCCGCTCCTGGAGGCTGATCTCTCCCGGCCCACGGTGTACGAGACAATCGATTTTACTTGAGAGGCGACGCACACACACTGCATTGGCAGTACTGCTTAGATTATGACAGTTTTGTTCATACTTCGTACTGTAAATTTACAATGATTGTGATTGTTTGCACTAGCAGTAACATTTTTGGCTTGTTTGGCCTAGCTAAAAGACATGGTAGTACTCCGGGCTAGCACTTAGGGACATGGAGGATGTGGAGGATGAAAGATTGAGCTCTTCAGGTGAGGCATCTAGGTATCAGCTGAGCTTATCTTATCTTTTCTCTCAGGTGAGGCATCAAGCCATCAACAGAGGTAAACCTAATGCAGCCTCGATGGGCTCGATCTGAACTCTGAAGCCCACACATACGGGAGCTTATACCTGCGGCCCAGTGCGCGATATGCTGGCCACTCCCACCTAGATTAGCACCACCTCGGTTGATCAGATGGATGAAAGCTAACTTAAAACCTCGGCTCGGGAGCCTTGCAGCACGACCTTACTTGAACAGGATCTGTTCTATAGGATCGTACCGCTGCATCCTTTGACTAATAAGGAGGCAAGCACTTAAGCCTGGGTTGATGAGTCATGACCTGTGGGCCAGAGCGTGATTAACGGTTAGGATTAGCAGGCATGGCTGGTCTGGTGCTGTAGATGATCGTTTCTGGTCTGGCTAGGGTGGCCCATGGGTTGTCTGACAGGCTCATTTTTTTGTTTTTGCTTTGCTGCATTGAAATCAATTTGTACAAGACCTTACATTATGCTGTTGAACATTGTTGATAAAACGGAACATCTCTTGCTGTTTTTTTTTTTTTTTTTTTTTTTGTCATTTTTATAGAGAAGTGTTTCTTTTGCTTTTTGCTTTTTATCGTACTGCTATTGAGGAAATCTGATTAAAAATGTTCCTGTCACAACAGCTATTTTCTTGCTCAACATTGCTCTCAGTTTCAATCTTTTTGTCATTTACAGAGGAAGTGTTTCTTTTGCATTTTACAGCACTGCAATTGAGGAAAATTGATCGAAATGTTCCTGTCACAATAGCTATTTTCTTGCTCAACATTGCTCTCAGTTTGGAAGGGTCAGATATCTTGCTCGTTTGAGCCATACTGGAGCAAGGTTTCCTTTTGTTGTTTTTCATTTGAAGGAAATTTGAGCAAGATAACCCTCCAGAACAGCTGTTTGCTTGCGCAAGATTGCTCTCAATTAAAAAGGGGCAGATCTCTTACTCGGTTTTTTTCATTAATAGAGCAAAGTGCAATACTTTTGCTGCAATTTGCTTGCTCAAGTCCCTTCTCATTCTCTGACTGTACCTGCAATGTTCAACACACACACTTGATGATTTATCCTACTTGATTTGCAGAATTTCACAGTTATTTTGATCTCCTTTTCATTTTCTGTTCCAAGTAATTTTTTTCGCGAATGCGCACGAGTGTGCGTATCAATTTCTGTTCCAAGTAATGCTGAGTTACATGTAAAAAAGTGTAAGTTTCAAAAAAAAAAAAAAAAATCCGAGTTCCTGAACCTTGTGAGCGATGTTCATACCACAGCCATATTCAGAGTAAGTCTGCGGTCCGCACTCTGCACAAGTCTCAATATCTTCCAACTGCAATGCACAACGCTGTTTACTTGGCCTTCAGCTCTGACAAGACAACAAGCCAAGACAGCTATGACTATGAGAAAGCACATCGCTGCATTTTGCTAATGACACGTATATTGTCCTGAAAATTCCACTACTATCCCAGTGGCCAGTGGACCGGTACCCAGCTTAACTAGAGGCTTCATCGGCGGACACCTAACCTGATTGAACACTCACACAAACACAGATTACCCATCCACTTAGGCGCAGACTGTTCCTGAAACTGAAAGGCTCCTTCCTGACGCCTTTTGCGATGAAATGAGTAGTGTGCGTGGCCGGTGTGTGGCGATGCTGCAGCGGGGACAGAGGCTGATGGAGCCATATGTCTCGCTGCAATGCAAGCAAGCAGAGGTAGCCCTTTCGGTGGTACCCCAGCACCAGCGCACGTACACTCATCAGCCAGCCATCCCTGATGGATCGGATCCTTTTCGTGATCTATCTACTAGTCCCAAAAGCCGTCGTGTGCACATGGCAAGGATGGCGCACAGCCCCGGGCCAACTCGCCGTGTCTCCTGCCGGAGGATTCCTCTGACACCGGCCACGGCTTATTGGCTTGGCTCCACACAGACAGATCCTTTGCAAGTCTCAAACCCAACCGCATCCAAGATGCAGCATGGTCGCTCTCTGAAACGAGACTGGAGACAGTAGGATCTTATGAGCAGCCCTTTGACTATCTGAGATGAATGATTGCCATAAAGAGCGTCCGGTTGAATTACAGTTCGTGAGACCTACAGCTACAGCAGCAGCTAATAGTAGCGTGATCGCTCGATCGATCCCTGAAGTCCTGCCAATGCAAAAGCATGGCCATGGCCCGCATGGTTGGTAGATGCGCGTGTTAGTTTGCATGACAGGCTCCATGTTTTGTCTACCTTCTGTCCTCCAAGTTCCATGTCATCGCAGGAAGGAAAATGGCGGCAACACGGTTCAGGTCAAGGAGCAATTGGCGGCCAAGGAATTCAAGTAAACCTCTCTGTGTCTCTCTCGCTCTTCTGACTTTTTCCTTTCATACACGTACAGTAGGAGAGCTCTGAACATTGCGCCAATCTTGGAGCTGCTCGATTCGATCGGACACAGAGCGATGGATGCATGTGTTGCTTCTCCTTTTGTCAACCGGCACTCATGATCCAGCTCTCCACGAAACGCACGTACAGATTTGAAATTTCGCAGCAAACATGATCGCACCTGACATCCATCATTCGAGGAGGAACGAATGATTGATCGATGTCGAAACCTCCAACAACTGCCCTATGAAAATTGCACGAAAACTACCTAGTAGAGTTATAGACAGTAGTCATTGTGTAGGAACGGAACTGGTACGGTAAAAGGAGACGGCAACTGGACAGTCGTCAGTCACAAACCAGTCTCAGATGTTCATATGGGTCTTCCAGTCGCTATAGCTAGTGCCCAATACTTGTAGTATGCATTAGCATGGTGTCCAGCAATTCTGCTTCTGTAATGGCTGCGTCAGCATGCTAGAACGAACGCACACAGGGACACTCGCTCTGACGCAATCATGCAATGTAATCTAGAGAAGACTAGAACAGATATATGTAAGGTATAGCTGACAATTAGGCAAAGCAGGTAGTATAAGTATATCCAGAAAACAAAAAAAGAAAAGAAAAAGAAATGGTACTACTAGTATAAAAAGGCGAAGGTCAAAAGGGATTTGACCCGTGCACCCAGGCTGTGAATGCGATAGACACTGGCCTGCTGCGTGACAGGCCCATCCGGTTCCGGCCCATCTTACCTAACACAGCCACGATATGCGTAATGGGCCCCGGAGGTCAGTGACGGACGGGACGAGGAGAATCTGTGGGCCTCGCCTCTGAGGTGGCGTCAGAGCCCACCTGAAACCAGATCAACTGTTATCAGCATGTGCACCTAGCTTGGGGTCCATGAGTGTTGACCGCCATGTCGATCGGGAGTTTTCACACTCGCAACGTCAGTAAAGCTAAAGCAGCAGCAAAACAGTTTCGGCAATCAAGAAAATAAATAGGTTAAACGATGTAAAGCAGCAAGAGTAACCACAGCCATACGTACTACTCTTGTGTGCTGCATTATTTTTCTGTTACACGAGCAGTATCTGACGCTCGCTCGCAGTCGCATTTTTGTTTTTGCTTTTGTTTTTTCCTTTTTAGTTTGGCATGTGTTGTCGTGTACTACTACGTACTTACGTAGGATACGAGCGTGCTTAACGATGTGCTGTACGTAGGAGTATCAAACACAGACTGGATTGTGGATTAAGGTTATGGGTTGACTAGCCTGGGTGTACTAGTAATAGGACGGAGTTCGTGTTAACGTTCTGCTAATAAGTAAGCGGCACACACGCATGTGAGTAGATTCTGAAACGCTGTGCGGTTGACCTCTTGGTTGGACGGATCACGGACGCACCTAAACCTGCCCCTGGATCAGATCACTCTGGATTTGCATGTTAGGCTGGCACACACACTATCAGACGGACACACTCGCTCTCGTCGCACTGTCATCATTCGCTGAATCATTTGTTTATTCTCCGTACCTTATGTTTATGCGCTGACAACACGAGACGACGGCGACGACGACAAGGGAAAGGAAGGGATGGACGTACGCAACGCAACCACCGCTAGGGACCCAGGGTCCACGGCGGATCGGAGGCCAAGCTTAGCTTAGCTTGCCCGGCAGCTGTCGGGGAGAAAAAGCTACGGCCTACGACCTGATGATGGAGCAAAAGTCAGAGCACGCTTTGACCCATGGCGACCCCGGTACAGGGCTGACAACTGTTATGTTAGAAAAAATAATGGCCCCAACGAGAACGTACAAAGTCGTCGCCCCGGCCCGTGCTGCGTGCCGTGTCAACGCCCAGCCTAACCACGGCGAAAGCAGGTCGCACCCCCACGCGCGCGACACGTACGGCCCGTCGCGTAGCTAGCAACTAGCATGCTGATCGGTGGGGATTCCCGTCCCGTGCCGTCCTCCAGAGCCAGACACAGCCGACACGTCAAACACGGCCGTCCGATCGGATCCGCGCGTGCCTTTTGCCCTGGCGCGACGGCGGCCGGTGTGTCGCCGCTCGTCCCATCATCCGGTCTGTCGTCCTAACCCCTCCGAAACGCGACGCGAGATGCGATCGGCCGCGGGTCAACGTCGACATCGCTCGCTCTTGGCCTGGGTCGCCGTCGCTCGCTCTTCACGTGTTACACAGCTAGGACTAGCACGGGCAGGCCGGGCCGGAACAATGAACTCTCTCGCCCGTGACCCGTCGACCGTCGTGTGGCCACCCGCCGGCCGCCTCCCGCTGCTGGCTGCCTCAAGTGCCGCGCGCACTAGCGAGCTGAGGTGCTGGTACGGTGAACCTAGAACAGAGGTTGCTGCATGCCCGTGGGCGCGCACGCCCGCGCCGCCGTGTGCGTGTTCCGCCCGCACGGCTAGCTAGCTAGCGCCACCAACCGCGCGCAACCAGCAGCAGCCGGGCCGCCTGGATTCTTCTCCTGGGCGCACGAACGGCGGGTCGAGTCGGATCGGATGGATATTCGGATGGGTTCGTCGTTGAGTGCGTCGATGGATGTGCCCTCGGCGGCACGGCACGGCACGCCGCGCGGACGCGTTGCCGTCCACGGCGACGACTCCACCACCACCACCGAGTTTTTGTAGTTTTTTTTTTTCCCGTGAGCGCACCGTGTTGGCTTCGTTCTGATGAACACGACCGTCGAGTACAGGAGTAGTACATGTTAGTGGCTCAGATGACAGACGTGGAAGTAGAATGTTAGTGGCTCAGATGAAAGACCAGACGTGGAGAGAAAATTACGTACAGCCGAATGAAGATAACGTAATACACTTTCTTCTGCTCTATCTACCGATTGATGGAGAGAGGTAATTGATTGCACGCGACTGGATAGATTAATAATCACAACGTGCAGTGCAGGTTAATAATAATGTAAGCCACCAGCCCAATGCACTACGGTGGTGCCTAATACATACTAGGCTAATCCCGTCAGTCCGTGTGACGAAAGGTCGTCGTCCCCAGGTTTCTCTACTCTCTCTTTCTGCATGCCAAGACAGGGATAATTCTTTATCTAAAAAAAAAAGACAGGGATAATTGTTTGCTGAAGCTGAAACAGGCAGAGTCAGCACAAGTAAAAGCTTTATTATACTAGTGCAACTAGCATGGAGCTCATCATCTTGTCCGATCATTCCGTGATTACAAATTACAATCAATTCAGGATTCGATTCAGGCGTGTGCATGTATATTCTGCCGCGTGCTTGCTGCCACTGCCAGCAAATGAGTACAGGTTTGACCCCTGCCCAACATCGCTCTCTCTCACTCTCTGGATGGTCAAAGCTTTGTCGAGACGTGGCAGCGACGTACTCAGACTCTGTGAGGAGCTAGGGGAGCAACAAAGCTAGGCTCTGCGACGCGTGCAGTGACAAGAGTAGGAGGAGCGGCAGAGAGCATGCACAGCACATCGCAGGAGGAGGACGACGGTGTCGCTGTCCAGGCTTTTGACTCGGCCTCTGACGACACACACACACGGCCTACTCCTATGCTGGACAGACAGTGGCCGGAGTGCGTGTGTGGTGTGGAAGGCCGGGGATGGGAGAGACCTCAGAACCTCTCGGTGGGCGGCCGCCTTTTTCCGGGCACGCGTGCCACGACCCGGGCCCTCAGCTCGCTCGACTCGATCACCCCCCTTTGACGTGACGCGCCTAGCTAGGAGTACTCTTCGTTCGCCGTCGCTCTCGTCGTCGTCTCCGCCTCTGCTCATAAGCATGACGTCAACAGTCAACTGGTGGTCTTCTTCCAATGCCGTCGTCGTGTTGCCCCCAGCTGGCGCTGGCGATCGAGCTTCCACCCGCCGCGCCGCCGCCGCCGCAGTCGAGAAGGTCGTCAGGGGTCGCCCGCCTAGTCCTAGGCCGGCCGCCGTCTCGCCATTCACAGCAGAACTCTTGGCATACACGCTGCGCGCATGCCGTCGCCAGCCGAAGGCAATGTACGTACGCCGAAAAGATGACACCAGCAAACTCGCCGTCAAGGCGTCAACACGACACACACCTAGCTTCTGCTACCATACACCCGTACGCTACTCGCGTACTACGTACTCCGATCCGTCCGTGCTTGTAGCGTGTTGATGACGACCATGATGCTGCACCGGCCTCCACACACGTTCCAGACTTTGCTAGACACAAGTAGACAGACAGGGGCGTATATAGTATCGTGCTATGTATATACTTGCCGATCCAGGATTATGACGAATACCGAATACGTACAGACACGTACACATACGCGTATAGTGGCTGGTGGTCGCGTCGCCGGCCTGGACTGGATCAGGAAAGGGAATATAGGTAGACGGAGAAAAATCCAAAAAAGAAAAGGGGCAGATCGGATCATAACAGCCATGCCTAATGAAATCATGGGGGTGCCTAACGCGATTTCACCCAGAGCCCCCATCGGTACGTTCTCCCATCACATCAACTTTACCAAACGATGCCGATATATTTATTTGTGTCTCTAATGACTATATCCTTGCTCTTTTATTTAACATAAACAAGTGCGAAATATTTGGCTACAAAATGGAATATTGCCCAGCACTGATCAGTACCCTGACACCTAAATTGTTGGCTATCAAATTAGAGGAACAAAGATTATGCATTACAACCCTCATCCCAAATTAGAGGCACCTAAATTTCCAAGAATTTTGAAGAGTCAAGCCATCTTAAGTTTGACCAATTTATAGAGAGAGTTTAGGTTTGTGTCAAATAGGTATATTATGTAAATAGAATTAATGAAAAAAATCAATGATACTTAGTTGACACCCTGAATGTTATTAACTTATCATATAAATTTGGTTAAATTTTAGATATTTTGACTTTCCAAAATCCTTATAATGTCTTACAATTTGAAATGGAGGGAATATACACTTTTCCCCTTTGCAAATTAATTGCTAACAATCGATCGGGCCGATAAAAAAATATATTACGCCGAAAAAGCCTGACTTTTTTAATTAAATTCAATCTCCCCGTACATGTATACGCATGAATGCTCCCTGCCATATATTATTTATACTAGTCTTATAAAAACAAACCAAATCAAACCGTGAACCACGCATCATCACATTCCTTCTGCCACGCTCAAATTAATACAGAGTGATTAATTTAGCCAGAGCCACACATCATGCTACAATGACAGGTGCTATAAAAAAAGGATTTGGCCTGTGCAGCCCATGGGCACTCACGTAATTTCAAGTGTCACGATAGCGATGCCGACTTCGACTTCTTGTGTGGTCGGAAATTCTTAACAGGAAATTAAAGGTGATGGCGAGCATTTAAAAACGATTATCGCTGAGAAAGTAATGCCCTAGCTAGCTAGGGTCACATATATGTATAGAAAAATCAGCCGGGGAAGAATATTGCACACACAGATCAGACGCAAACAAGACTTCTGGGTGTACAAGAATTAGGTGCAGCAGCAGTTAGCAGTACTCTAGTTCAGTACTAACCCTTTTTGATTAGGTAGTGAATGAAATCATCTTATTGGTATAATTTATTTGCTTACGTTGCTATCACCAAGAGACTAGATAGCTATAGCTTTCTTTTGGAGGTCAAATGCCCTTTGAGATTACTTAGAATTTATTCCACATTATTGTATTCTTTTTCGTTTTTGTTTCTAACTTAAAAGAAAGCTATTATATGCATTATATTTATTCTACGATTTGACCTTAACATTTATGTCCTGATTCTTATGTGTGAAAAACATGTGGGGAGCATAATTTAGTTGTTCAAGACTTGTTTCTCTATATCCGGCTAATTGTGCCATAAGGCTAGCACAAGTGTACCAGTGAAGAATGAGGTGGGTTTTTCAAATGGTAGTCATAAATAAAAGCTAGTACAAGATTTATTTTTGCGTGACACGGCCCCAAAACATGCCGTGATGGGCACACCATTTGCCCGCCCACGGTTATTGGGGCTGACGACCAGCCGCCCGCCGGGATGCATTAGCAAAGGCGGGCGCTCCTTACAAACGGTTAATACATGAACTGTGATGGGCATATTACGACACCCGCCACGAAAAATATTTCTATACTAGTGAAAGGTATATTTTGTAGATAAATAGTTTCAGAGAAATCATAATGTATCATTTTGATGTTTGATCAAAATCTTGGACTAAGGTAACCATATATCATGCTTTATTTCACATATTGAAATGAAAAATTAATCCACATCATCACCATCATATTTTCTTTTCATGACATAGATCAAATTTCTTGAAAACCAAGATCACTTGTCATATATTAAACCACATGTATGGTTGACATACGGTCCAAAAGCAGGACCAATTTTGTCCTAAGTGAGTGCAAGGAGTTGGTGTAAAGTGATAGCTCTTGGCTAAAATCAAGTGCAAAGTGAAACAAATGCTTACACAAGGTGAAGTATGGCCATTTGTTTTCAAAACATTTTCATTGCAAATCACTTTTTCATTTTATGTGATGTGACATATGCGGACAAAGCATATATGGATAACAATGCCCTAGAGTGTGTGTCTTGTAGGGATTGGATTTCTCGACGAAACATTTCTTGAGACAATGATTTTGATTCTCAATTAAATCTAGATTTTCGAACTTCCGATTCTTCGTTCAAAAATATTGATGGTTCTGAATTTGAATCCCATAATCGTTTGGCAAGGATTCTCGATCTTCTCCCTTGTAGTCATATCTAACACACCCTCTATTGTATAGTGGAGTGTTTCAAGATCACATAACACTTGACTTTTCAACCCATGATGGCGATCCCAAGGATTATAATGCATCTTGTGTCTCCATCCATTTAGTTTGTACCCTACTATTCTACATGGCAGCTAGCTTAAGCACAAATATATAACAACCATCATGTCGACCTTCCTCGTCCCTTGCAAATCCGATACCCATTGACAGTTCGACATGCTAATCCAGCTTTCTAGGCCATCGTTGTGCAATTAACCCCCTCCATGTAATAAGTACACCACTAATTGGCCTCATCGAACCTCCTACATTTAATGATCTTTGCCACCTCACCGCTCCACCCTGCACCTACCACCTCCACTAGACTAGGGTGTCACTGACGATCCTCTCTTTAAGGTCATAGCGTCAGTGAAAATCTCACTCCTTAATTAAACTCCTAAACCCCTATAAAATCCTAACCTTACCAGAGTGGAGGACGACGATCAGAGGTTGGTGTGGTGCAAAAAACCGCTATGGTTGGAATCAAATCAAACACAAAAAATCCTAGTGTTGAGTAGTCTCAAATCATTCGGTTGTTGTGCATTTTTTCTTGACCCATTTTATCATGTTTTTCACAAATGCACCATAATCCTAAGACCAACTTTTAGAGCCTCTAAAAATTTAAACCTTTATATCTCTATTTAAATAGTCATTTCATGAATATTCTTTGCATATATCTATCGTGTTTCCAATGGAGTCTCTAAGTTCCATTCTCTTTATTATTCTACTAGCTAGATTACCATAAATTTTATTTTCTAGAAAAATTCAGGAGAGAACTGCCATGTATTAAATTTAGAGGGTGATGTAGCCTCTCAACCTCTCCGTAATGGAGAGTGCAAAGGGGGTTTTGAAGAGCGGAAAAGATAGTGAGCGGCTTAAAGTCAATTGGAGCATGCTTTTTTTTTAAAAAAAATTGTTTTCTATTTTTTTTTATAGAAAATGCAAAGACCTCTTGGAGATGCTCTAAGAAGTTACTACAAGACAAACGAGGCAATACACTACCGGCTAAACTAATTGGTTGTTGTTCAAGTGCTGAGAGTGAGAGTGTCAAACCAATTGGTTATTGTTTAGTTGTTTTTGACCCGCTTTAATTTTAGTTTTCAGATGAACACTAATCCTAAGAAGTTACTACGAGACAAACGAATTAATACTATCCACTAAACTAAACCTATATAAGAATAATAAAGTTACATTTTTCGATGCATTCAGACAGAGAAGCAATAGCAGTAGTACTACTACACTTAGGGTCGTTGAACTACCGACTGATCATGATCAGTTGCACCGGAATTATCTGACGCAATGCCGGAAGACCGGCGCCTAACGACTCCGCCAGTTAAGCTCAGATGCAGCAGCTCCGGTCAGAAAGCCAGCCAAAATTCTCCCCTCCGATCCCCTTTCTGTCCAAACGGTTTATATATACACAGCCCACACATCCCCATCCTTTCCACTACTCATCAGCTTGCTCAGCTCAAGCTTTCCCCTCTCTGCAAGCTTGCCCAACCCAATAAGCTACGCAAGCACTCACCACACACACTCTCTAGTAGCCGCCCTTCGCACGCGTGCGCACCAGCATCTATCATCAGCCCAAGAAACGGAGCAGCAGATCGATCATGGGGGATCACGCTGAGATGTTGCATGCCGCTCCGGCCATGTACAACGGCGCCGGCGCCGCCCCTCATGGCGGCTGGTGGAATACGGCGGTGCCCGCGACGACGTGCTCGACGGAGCTGGCCGGGTTCACCACGTGGTCGTCCGCTTTGGCTGCTAGCTACGACCTGGCGGCCGAGGGGCAAAGGCCAAGAGCGCGGCCACAACCGCCTCGTCGGAGTCGCCCGGGAACAACAGCTCCGTGACCTTCCAAGAACCGGCCGGCGTCACGGATCCTGCTGCCGGCGTCGGTACCGCCGTGGTGCAGCAGCCTCTTGCTGGTTACACTGACTGGACCCATCCTTATATGTAAGTCTGACTGTTTTAATTCTCATAGAATATTGGCCAGTATTTAGGACTAGTATCTATCTTATCATGATGTACAAATACTATCACATGGCTCTGAAATCTATGTATATATGTGTTCGAACACAGGAGCAGTGGCGCTACAACTTTGCATGGGTTTCTGCAAGATGGTCACCAGCAGGACATGAGCTCAACAACTGAGCAGAGCGCCATGACGGCATCAAGCCTGATGAACCCTTCATCCAATAACCTAGCGCTGGCTCTGCAAGGTCACCATCACCAGGAGCAAGACCACCAGCAGCAGATGCTGTCCAGCTTCGGATCCGAGCTGCTCCTGTCGCCGACCTCACCCTACGGGTTCCAGTCGTCTCTGCTAAGAAGCCTCATGGAGCCGACAGCAACGGCGGCGGCGAAGCCGCAGGCTTTGCCGGGGTACCAGCAGCAGTATGATCAGTACCAGCAGATGGGCATGGGCCAGGCGAGGTTTGCATCACCGGCCGGAGCTACCAGCAGGGAGGCACTCCAGTTCACCAACGATGCGCCGTTCTGGAACCCGCCTTCTGCTGCTGGGTTCGGCGTGCCGACGGCGCCGGTGCCTGACCAAGCTAGCAGCGCACGTTCTGTCAAACCATCGCCGGCGGCGGCGCGTACTACAGCAACCCTTGCATTAAAGGTAGGTATACATATATATATACATCTAAGAATCTAAGATCTATACTAAGATGCAACCATTGACTTGAAGACAACGGCAACATTGGCTAGCTAGCTAGACCTAAACGTAATTAGTAACCTTGGCGTTGTTATGTCTGTGTAGACTGCGTTGGAAGGAGTAGGAGAGTCTGCTAGCTCAATCATCACTAAGAAGAAGGCAAACGGCGAGCCGGCCCTCAAGAAATCCAGGCTCGAGACACCGTCGCCGTTGCCAACGTTCAAGGTACGTAGTAGAAACCTAGCTTGCTAGCTCTATTTTACCCATGGTGAAGCTAGTACCCAACTTGCATTGGTTTTCTTAAACGAATTTCACCTCATTAGATATATCACCATTTGATGTTGTTGTATATCTATAGACCATGATTGAAATTAAACCCCATATGGATCACTGAATTTGTCCATGTTCGTGCAATGCATTTTCGCAGGTTAGGAAGGAGAAGCTAGGGGACAGGGTCACTGCACTCCAACAACTAGTCGCTCCTTTTGGAAAGGTGAGGGAGGCCGGGTAGCTTTTGATGACTACTGCTGACTATATTACAAACAAACTAGTGCTTGGAACTATGTAGTACTGCCAGCATCTAACATCTTCCGTCCCTGCAAAAGACATGTTCCTTTTCTCCTCCTTTGGAAATCTAATGCACAATCTCTCAAAGCTGCTTATTTCTCGATGCGCGTGCAGACGGATACGGCATCGGTGCTCCATGAGACCATCGAGTACATCAAGTTCCTCCACGACCAAGTTGGTGTAAGTGTGTTTGTGCGTGTGCGAGTACTACCATGATTCCCCACCTTTAATCATAGCACATCTGAAGCCTGAAGCACCGGCTTGCACGTTTTCTACACACGAATCATCAGAAGGGGACTTGATGATCGAGCTAGCTGCATTGACATTGTGTTGTTTGTGCCTGCAGGTTCTTAGTGCTCCATACTTGAAGAACAACGGCCATCATCAAGTGCCCCACATGAAGGTAGGTGCCAGTGTCACTGTGCAAGTGTGCATGCTTGCTCTCCTTTTCATTGTGATGGATCATGGTACTTGCTGAACTGTTCAAGTGTGTGCTGATGGCTTTATATGCGTGCGTGCGTTTGGTTTCAGAGCTCAAGTCCTGACAAGTGCAAGGACGATAGCCATGGCGAGATATCACTCAAAGGCCGAGGGCTGTGCCTGGTCCCGATATCCAGCACGTTCGCGGTAGCCAGCGAGGTGCCCGTCGACTTCGTGTGGAGTACTCCATTTGCTGCCAACTTTAGGTAGAAGAAGCCTCCAAAGCTCTGATCGATCAGAGGCATCAAACGAGCAACTAGCTATAGCTACATCAGATCGATCGACCTGGCCTGATGATATATATGTCCATGTTTCTTAGTCTAGTTCTAGCAGTGTATGGTCATGGTTTCGTTATCTCTCGTAACTATAGTACTAAGCATATGCATCAGCTCTGGCAATGAAAAAAAGGGTTGCAGGCTGAGCTTGCTAGCTCGCTAGAGATGAACCTTTGGAATGAGTCCTTGAAGACTTGGATTCATTCTCCAGGTTCATCTATCCATCTATCAGGGAATAAGGGATCAGCTAATATATTTGAGAGGGGACAACAAGCTCTAAGTCTCTACTGATCGTCATCAGCTTCTAATTATGATTGGTTGTTAGGTTGCATCATTGGGTAGTTGTGGAAGGATTTGTTAAAGATCGATGTGTAATGGTTTCTAGTTTAAACTAGTGACGACGACGGAATGGATCAAAGTGTGTAGCAGGTTTCTATTGATTGTACTACCAAATAAAAAGTGGCATCTCTTTGATTGATCGGAGCACGCTTTTTGGCTAGCTTCTCTTTTGAATCTAAACCACATATATATTTTGATATTATAAGTATCAGCTTCAAGAATTTGTGCAGATGTGCCTTTTGAGGTTAAATTATTCCAATTCCGTAGTGGATATCAGCGCACGCTTAACTTTTGCATAGGCATATATATATATATATATATATATATATATATATATATATATATATATATATATATATATATATATATATATATATATATATATATATATATATATATATATATATATATATATATTCTGCTGCATTTTTTTTATATATATATCATGATGTGGACACGTACTACACAAATGCATATTAATTGATCTAAGAGTATATGTCTTCTAATGCACAGGTCTGCGCTCTTGGTCTTATGGTATATCACACATCTCTATACTAAGTAAGCTAATATACCGATTATCAGTTTTCGAATAAATGGTAATTCTACCCCTCCCCCCTCGTTTGTTGTTGTTTGTTTTGTGCCTGTGTGATTTGACAGTAATATGTGGATTACTTACAAATTATATGTAATTTCTTACTTCTTTTTAATGCAAAGATGCGTGCTAATGCACGCTTTTCGAAAAAATAGGAGTAGTTCATTTCGGAATCCAGAACTAACTCGTCAGAAAAAAAGCTCTAGCTGGATTTGATACGTCGGATTACTGCGTAAGTACAAGACGCTTGTACATATGTAATAATCTCCACAAAATAACTTTTTGAGATTACATAGTACAACATAGATGCTCAACACGCACGCACACTCACCCCCCTATGAACACACGTAGATAAACCCTACCCCTATGAGCACCTTCAAGAATTGGGCGAGAAATCTTGAAGTTTATGAAGTCATTACACGCGTACAACGCAGGCGCCAACACGCACGCACACTCACCCCTATGAACACACGTAGGTAAACCCTACCCCTATGAGCACCTTCGAAGAACTGGGCCGACAATCTTGAAGTTTATGAAGTCACCACAGGCGCCTCGCTGTCGACGGGAACGTCGCCTACCACTTAATGTATATAGCGCCGGAAAGTCCTGAAATAAATTCAGGATAACGTGTCACACCCAGGATTTGAACCCTGGGTGGGACCCCCCAACCAATGGTCTTTGTCATTGTGCCGTGAGCCCCTTGACTCCACAAAATAACTTTTATGTTCTAAGTTCCATACAAACAAACAAGTTTTTGCATATACTGATCATATTTTTAGACTCGATGCATTTTCTTTAACATGTAGAAGAGTTGCACATCATGAAAAGGACTTGTAGCCTAGCGGTTACTAGCTAGAGTATTAGTAGCACCTCAGCTCGTGTAGTTTTTAGTAGCAGGCGACGTTCTGGTCGACAGGGCGCTTATGGTAACTTCATCTCATAAGAGTAGAGTTTGCATATGTGTGTGTTACGTTCATAGGGGTAAGTGTGTGTACGTAGCAATACCAATAAATCTGTATGTACGTTGACGTGTGTAATGATGTAGTGCATTGTGTCTTTAACTGAATTTTAAAGTTTGAAGAAAATGAATTGACTTTCACTTTTTAGACTTTAGCTTGTTTTCACTTGCATGAAACTTGAAAGATACATGTGTACTAACATGCGGTTTGACTGTTTGACGCTTGAGCTAGTGAAATGGTAAACCCAATACGATGAACTCATAATGCAATCATATGCAAGAACAGTTCAACTCCACCTAGTCTTGCAGGAGACTGAAGTACAATTCAGTGCTTTTTTCTTAGTTCTTTGACGGCGTGATCAACACCTATAAGACATGACTGTTGAAAATGGAAAAATTCTTTGGGACCATCTTTTGAAAAAGAATTTCTGATCAAACTAGTGGGGCACTAAGCAAAGCAATTAGGAAATTGTGAGCAACACACTAAGATTTCAGAGTTTTCATAACAGGCTAAAAAAATAAGTTAGCTGCAAACCATGGAAACGAACCAGTGATTCAGCTAGCTACTTTCGGAATGGAAAATATTTCCTGAATGGATCGGAGAAAGATGCAGCGTCAATATGAAAACTAAAACTTGAATTTGTTTGGTTTCTGAAATTCAGTGGAAGTGTTTCTGCCGGCCTGTGTTAGACCGGCGATTCTAGTATTTTTTTTCGCAACTTTTTTTTTTAGATCACACCTAGGCGTGTTTTTCATTAAGAAGAAAGAGTGCAACATAGGTTCAAATCCCCTAGTAACACCATGGTTACCACCTTGACCACCTACCTCTACTGGATTCTAGCCTTAAGATTACATTGAGACATAATTTGCATCTAAAACGAAAAACTTTCAGGCCCTGGCTAGCAGTATCGACAGCTGCCTGTTGCATTTTTTCGCAACTTTGCTATTGCATGTTTTTAATTATCTCTGACTTGAAACGTTTAGGCTCAAAATTAGATCAATAAAAAAAATCAGTATAAGTTAGGGGCTGTTAGCAGCCAATACCTTTTTTTAGACAGACACCTGTGTGATGATGGTAGGAAGCGCCCGAAAGAAGCTACAGGTGTTGGGCTGGCGTCGTCAGGACTCAGGAGCAAGAAGGCCGAGAAGAGCTAAAGTTTTGTATCCGTCGCTGCGTCGTCGTCTTGAGCCCAAGCCCACCGCCTGCGTGCGGATACAAAAGGCGCAGTCGCCGTGTAACAGAATTTGCTGTTGTCGGAAACTTGACAGGTAAACAAATGGAATAAGCCGACTGCTGGAGTGCTGAAACTAAACACTGACGGTGATTATCTGGCGCAAATGGGAGAAGGTGGATGGGGCTTCCTTATCAGGGATCACCTGGGCACCATGCAAAGAGCTGGAGCAGGAAGGGAGGTGTTTCTCCAGAATGCTTTCCATGCCGAGCTTCTGGGAAGTCTGGAAGGACTGAAAACTGCAGCGTCTATTGGAATTGCAAAACATCATTATTGAAACAGATGCGACGTTGGTGCAGACTGCCCTGAAAGGTGATGATTATCTGCTGTATTCGATGCGTGGGTTGATCACTGAAATCGACAGAGTTCGCTTCTTGCAGAATTGTTGTATGTTCCCATGTCTGTAATAAACCAGCGCATGAGCTAGCATCGTTTGGTGTCCAGCGATTTGGCTGTGACCGAGTAATGAAAATCTCGAAAGGAAAAAAAAAACTACTCCGTTCATCTCCTTCCTCTGCTTCCTTTCTCTACACATTGCTGCAGTAGGAGAGTTGTTAACAGGGGCATTCAGCATGAATAAAAACAGTGTAGCAATAGGGAAATAGACTCACATCCTAGTATCAGAATAGGATAAAAGAACTTCACGCATACAATGCTCATTTCTTCATAATAAGATGTGTAGCAGTAAAATCGATGATGGTTTTTGCTTGCAAATTCAGAGGGGACAAAGAAATTTTCACAACCTTTCTTGTGATAGAAGTCACTGATTCAGAGTTTCACACTGATTGACTGCCACATAAATCCAAGAAGCAGGAAATTCTTACAGGTAAAGCAACAACAGAGGAGTGACCAGTGAGTGATGCACACATGATCAGAATCAGCCATGTTCCATTTGACATGCGGAAATACTTGTAAAAACTAGTGAACTTTACAATCTCGATAATATTAATATACAAACCACCGATGGTGTAGAACATATTTAATGCAGCATTTTCTGTGTACAAACCTGAACGGTTAGTGTAACTGTACAGAAGCACACATTAAAGAAGTTTACCAAAATAACAAACAATGAAACTAAACATTTAACGCCCCTCTAGAGTTGTGATACTCATGTTATTCAGCGATCTTCGCATGTATTGATTTGACTGATCAGTTTCATAATTCCTAATAAAATATACAGGTTCCTTTGGGGTAGGAAGTGGGGCTGTTTCATTTTCTAGCATGAACACAATGGATGACATGAGTGGCCTCGCATTTGGATTGTCTTGGACGCATAGAAGACCTAAGTGAATACATCGTATAACTTCCTGAAGTGAACAACTCTCCAGAATCGACGAGTCCACCAATTCCCTTGCATTTTCATCTTCCCATAAGCTCCATGCCTTAACCAATGAAACTGAGTTCAGGTCAAGTCACCAAAAGAGTGTTTTTGAGTGGTTCAATAATCAGGAATTCCTCTGTACTTACATAAGCAATGAGGTTTGGAAAGTCCATTATCAGATGGGGTGAGCCGATCTTTAAGCCGCTTACAATCTCTAGTAGCAGAACACCAAAGCTATAGGTGTCAGACTTGACAGAGAATGAGCCTTCCATAGCATATTCAGGAGCCATGTAACCACTGTTTGAACCATTTCAGAAACGAAATGGAATGTACAGTTTGAATTAGTTAAATACAGATTGTAAGTTCTCGAGATGGTAAACTTCCAAGCATGTAAACTACAGATCTGTTTAAACATTATCTTGTGGATAGATTACTTACTATGTTCCAACGACTCTAGTAGTGTTTGCCTGTTGCTCATTTCCACCAAAAATCTTCGCCATACCAAAATCGGATATCTTGGGACTCATTTCTGTGTCCAACAAGATGTTGCTTGCTTTGAGATCTCTATGAATTATCGTTAATCTTGAATCCTGGTGGAGATAAAGAAGTCCTCGTGCTACACCTTTAATTATTTTGAAGCGGGATGGCCAATCAAGCACAGATTTTCTTGCAGCATCTTCCAAGATTAGTGTGAAAAATGATGTATTGTTAATCACAATTTCAGTTAGTCTAAACTTGTTTCGTAATATGTGAAATGAAGTTAGAACGTACCAAAAAAAGGAAGGCATCAAGCTTTTGTTTGGTAAGTATTCATATATCAGTAACTTCTCATCTTCATGAATGCAGCAACCAAGAAGTTTAACTAAGTTTCTGTGCTGCAGTTTGGCAATCAGATCTACTTCATTTCTAAATTCCTCAACCCCTGTGTAGAACCTTTACTGAGCCTTTTGACAGCTACTTCCTTGCCACCTTCCAACATTGCCTACATGAGGTCACCATTTGTCAATTGAGCCAGATAACCAATATTTCTTCTATTGAAATTATGAAGCTAAAACTTCTAATTACCTTGTAAACTTTTCCAAATCCACCTTTTCCAAGCATGTTATAATCAGAGAAGTTGTTTGTCGCAACAATGATGTCGTCTAAGGCCATTGATGGAAATTCCAAGTTTTCATTCTCAAACCTGTTGGAAGCATCCAAGTGTTGCAGTGTATACTGATTTTTCTTGCTTTTGTGTTTGCCTGGCAGGAATGCACACATTGATATCAGTATCGTTTTTTTATGAGTACCTCATTAGCACTGCACTCTGAAAAGTAAAGAAGTGTCCTACCTTTTGACTTGAATACAAGCCATGTACATGTTATTAGAAGAAGCAAACTAGCCATAACCGGGAGTACAATCTTCAATACAATGCTCGTCTTCTTACTAACTGCACAAATGTAGTACACAAAGAGAATAACACTGTCAAAACTCAAATCTATCACCACACATTTCTTGGAATTGGTTTTCCATGATTTTTTTTCATTCTAACCCAATCTAAAATTATTTCCAACACTAAAACTAGAGTTATTTCTTTGTAATCATTTCAGATTAATTGAAGCTCTGGTGCTTCTACAAGCGAAACTAGGAAGAACCCCCCAACAACAGATGATAACACAGAGAGCTCTCCAAGCATGGAGATAGTGTGAGGAGAGGAGCTAAGAGAGTATAAGAGTGTTGAATTGTGATAAAGGTATCAAAGCCCCTTATCCTCTGGAGGATGAATTATAGAGACAAGGGATGGGATGAATTACCACCTTACTCCCTACGGGTTTCATTATAATATACACATATGAGGGTATCTTGGAATTTCTTTCCTTTAATATGCCATGGTATTTGAGGGTTCACTGTCCATTCTGTGGTGCAACTAACTATACACTGTCTAGACATCCTGGGGGGCCGGAGCGTTTCCCCCAACACAAGGTAGTATACAGGTACATGAGTAGTGAAAACCTTAGATGAATTGGTAAATCTTCATACTCTGATGAATTGAATGACATGTGACATGGTCCTGAAGTAGAATAGAGAATTGGAGAACATGGCACCTTTTGCATGGACAATAGGCAGACTCAGCTGGTGATACCGAACAGGACTACAATAAGACTGATCATATATACAATGACAAAAGTGAAAACTGCGACTAGTGTGGTTCAAAATTTTTTTAAGAGCACGGCTTACACAATTTGCAACTGTATCAAGGGAAAAAGCATTGGATACCTAGATGATCTTGCCTAGAATAATTTAGACTGATTGAGGCAGCATCAATTGCAGGCAAGTGTCACTGAAGCATGATTTAGTAGCACTAGTATACTTAATAATCCATATGTGAATTGGCAACCCATCACGGGCATTGATGATACTATAAAATGAATGAATGTGCACAAGGAAAAGTATATACCAGTTGAGCTGGGACTCCGGAGATACAGGTTTTCACCAAAATCGTTATTGAACTTCTCCGTATCGACAAGTTCCCCCATCCAAACCAAGCACCTCGACCGATCCGGCGTTTTGTCAATATTTTGTAGGTTAGCATAAGCATATGCTGTGCATGAGCAGTTTTGACTACACTCTGCAGTGCATTGGTCGAAGCTTCTGTTCTTGATGTATAAGAACTTATCAGGAGTTTTCATGGTGGGTAAGGTTAAGAATGTATCTCCATCACCACATTTCGGCTCGTTCTTTCTCCGACATCCTTTGGAAAAATCAAGACTATTGGGCTCATACCCATCAAGGCACTTGCATGCTGGAACAGATTCTGTGGTATCGCAGTAGCCAAATGGGCCACAAGAAGCATACCTGTCACATGATGGATTGGGGAATTTGTTGAAGATTATCCACGAAGATGTGTTGTTGTTCCATCTTCGGAAAGTGAACATGCCTGTGTAATCCAAAGTTAAGCGTATGCTAGGTGAGCCATCAGGCACAGTCAGTTGCAGGTAATAACCGTCGCCTGTATCAACAATTGTCTGGTACATCATGAAGCTTGTGCTGTCTTGGAATATGCCGTGTACCAATTCACCAGTCCATGCGGCTCTTCTCCAGTATGGCTGTGTCCCATTCCAAGCTACAATCTGGAGATCCGAACTAGGGTCGCCACCCAAGGAGAAATCACTGCTGGATGGGTCATCAGGCCCCTTCCAGGCAATAAGACGTGTAGCACCATAAGCTACGCTCAGTGAAAAGTTTACATTGGGGACAACTGTGTCAGTCGGGTAATTGAAGCTCTCCCATATGTCAGTGCCATTTGGCGACCGGATAACCAAGTTCCCCGAGTCGAGCAGGATGGAAGCAGTTTCACCGCCTCCTGCAGTGCTGTTGTTTGTCGTCCTCCAGATCGTCCGGCCTGTGGAGTCTAACAAGAGAAGGTCAGAACTGTTGGTAAAAACTAGCTTCCCAGGCACATTGGTGGTAATTGGGTTGTCGCGGTTGGCAATCCACACATATGTGCGCTCGGGAATGTTGTTGTACCATATGCCGACATAAGAGCTTGAAGAGTTCTTCAGGGAGAAGAAGCCAAGAGCAAAGACACCACCATCTGAGATGAGCACCTCGCTGGGCAAGAGAGGCTTTGTAGGTGTTAGCCTGTCATCAGATTGGCATGAGACAGCCATGAACAGGAAGATGAAAATAGGGAGGTAAGCCATGGCCATTAGGCCTTCCTTGGCAAGTTGGTATATGGTTGTGGAGAACACAGCAAGGAGATAGCACAATGGTAGCTAAGACTGAACCCTTGGACAGTTCAACTCCAAGGAGTTGAAAATGGCACGGATGCTCAGACTTTTCTGTCCCTCCAACTTATATGCCTTTCTGGTCAGTTGTCGAATTTACATGGAAAAAGTAGAACAATCCAGCCCACTGAAGAAAAATTAGACTAGGATACAAGGTGCCAACAGTTGTCATATGCTGAAACTCAGATTTCAGGTGCATACTGAGGACGAAGGGATACATTTATTCGGTTATTCTTGACTGTATAAACAAGGAAAACTGGCTTAACAGCAAGAACATCAAGTTTAGAGATTGGATGACCAAAGAAATCCAAGATGTATGTGGCAAAATAGCTGATGTTGACACTCGCTACCTGCCAGCCTCATATGTCAAAGGTGTCATTTTAGCACAGCCATCAGTGGATTATTCAGCATTGCGACAGGTCTACTGTGGAAAATTTTTTTTGAAACGACTGTGGAAAATTAGAGACCAAGAAAAGCATTGACTTGTGTGTGATCATGCTAGGACCACATCAATCTACGAAGATACTTCCAGCTAGCTGGAAATTGCACAGAAATCAAATGAACAGAAATCTCCGGACTAGCACGGCACGGCGAAAACGTGAAGCATCACTGCTGCTGATCTGCGCAAGGAAAGCGTGGGTTGAGAAGAACCGGGACGGAAGAGGGAGATGCTAAGAATCAGGTTACCGTCAGGTGGAGCTCCAAACTCCCAAGGGATAGTAGCTTGACGCGGTCGGCAGGCGACGGCATCGCCATTGGGAGGCCAGTGGCAGATGGTCCCAAGGATTTCGGAGGCTTCCAAGTTCCAACCTCACATCCCGGCCGGGGGCAGGGGCCATTGCGATTGGTAGGCGGTCGCAAGTAGAGGCGTAGCTGGCGGTAGTGGCGGGGGATGGGGTAGGATGCCGGCGAGGTAAAGGGAAGGAAGATGAGGCGCGCAGTGCCCGCGGCGGCGGCATGACTGACGGGCCGCGCGTGTGCCGACAACTTCCGCCGTTCCGTTCCGTGCGACGGAGCCGCCGCGATGGAGGGTTGCTAATTGCTGCGTTTTTTTCTAATAAAATAATCTAAAAATAAAGGAGAAAAGCATTTGAGTCCAACAAAATGGAAAGTGCCTGACAATCTCTTTTATATATTTGTTTTTTAAATGACCACTTCAAACTTTTAACAAATAACTGGAGGTGTTAAACAACTAAAATATTGAATCCAACAATATGACATGTTATTTAGAAGTCACTTATATAAGCCACTTTCTGCAATTTCCATCTCCAAAATTTTAGATTGGTGGAGATATTCTATAGCGCCAGAAAATGGACAACACGATGTTCTTTAAAAATCACATGAAAATGACTTCATAAGATTCCTCGGCTACGTGTGCTGCATGAATGCCTTATTGTGCATACTACATGCATTTAAGCATGCCAAGGTGCAATTGATGACATGTTATATTGACAAAAAAAAATGATTCCACATCACATTAGTTGGTATTGAAATGCTATTTAGCTAGGAGCATATTTGATTTGTATATGTTCATCAATTATTTATCTTACAGTATATTTCGAACTCATCAAGCTTGTCAACGAAGCAATGTTAAAGAGGTAAATTAGTGGCTACAAAGTTGACACCTTCATCTTGAGCTGGAGAATTGCCAACATCACCACTCTCTGTAGAATTGCCTTCTCCGGTATGATTCTGCCATCTAAAATCTTCCGGAGGTTTGCAATTGAGGTCCGTAAGAATGGTTGGTGCCATCTTTGTATTTCACACGGCGGAGCCCAGGGGCTGGCAGGGGCCTTGCCCTCCCCACTAACGGCTGAAATTTTCTTAAGAACATCTCCTACTAGCATGCAAGATTAGCTTTTTTTTTAAGTGAAGGAGATGCAACCAAGTGTTATCTCCATGCCCAATCCTCTGTTTGGCCCTCTCCGACTATTTCTACCGGCTCCATTTGATGTTTGACTTAGCTCTGGTATGATGTGGGAGGACAACTAGCCAAGGATGATCAGGGAGTTCATTTGTTCACGATTGGAGGAGGATCATACACAAATTTGCGGGTGGTGGCCAGCGCAAAGTAGCTAGGTGCATGGAGCAAATCAGAGGTGAGTAGTTGGGCGTGTAGAAGTGGATCGTAGGCCGTCTGTGGCCGGAGACGAGATCCTCCATCTCTGTAGGGAGATTTTTTTTTAAATGTTGTTGTATTTGTCTCTGAGACTAATGGAGCTACTAGAAATTTTGAAATTATCGCTTAGCACCCACGTAACAACAAATTACATCTCTTTAATTTCATTGGCAAAAGGATAAAAATGACAATGTGTAGCTTACCTTAATTTCTTCTAAAACTGTCATAACAAAGCTATAAAATGGAATGGAGTGAGTAGGGTGGGTGTGTGTGTGTGTGTGTGTGTGTTTTTTTTTTTTTCTAAAAGTTTCTAGAAGCATCTCAACTCTTTTTGTTTCAAAAAGTCCCTATGACTAAAAAAAACTTCCTAGCACTTTTGAACCAAAGAGGGTCATAGAATCAGAATGGCACGACTAAACAGAACCTTATCGGCAGCTCGGAGCCGACAGTTCCCTTTGTCGCCCCCTCTTGCCGATAGGACACTATCCGGCGCTGCCCGTTGGAGAGAGGCGGCGGTGGGTTGACGAAGCGGCGGAGGACCGAAGGTTCGAGGCCGACGCGGAGGAGCCGCAGCCGCGCCGCTAGCTGTGGGCAGGAAGTCAGGAAGAGAGGCAAGAGTCGCGGTCCTTTCTTACCGTCCTTGTACGCCTTCACGGGCGCTTGCCGCCGAACTGCCCACGGCGATTCGACGCATACTCGCGTCGGTCTCCATTCTGAGGCCAGGTACTACCATTGCCTTCAAGCTCCCTGTTCTAAGCTTTTGTAGTGAAACCGGTCAATTTGTATGGGCTGGTCCCCTGATTCAACTGTAGTGTTCTAAAAAACTCTGAACATGTTACAGTTTTCTCTGAATTTTGCGTTTACAGTTTTTCTTCTAGTCCGTAGAGACAGAGAGGTAACCAAACAAGGTGAATCTTGTGGTGCCATGACAATGCTATGGAGTTAAACTAGTGCTGTTGAAAAATAAACAAATTCAGTAGCAGGGCCATCTTAGGGTTAAAAAAAAACTCTTAAATCTGGTGGTAACAGAAGAACTGAACAGTTGAATAGAATACCAATCTCATGTGGAATAGGTATGTCAGGATGATACAAATACCATCAGTTCTTAATGTATCATTCACATCTATTTCTTTTTCGCATACACTCTAGACTCTACTCGAACTAGGTGTTTTCTATGTAATAAGCTCAGAGATAGAACAACCACCTATTCCAGAATTCTCTTGTCCATCTACAGTTAAGAGAAGATTTGTTACACTATTGCAAATTGCTAAAATTCACACAGAGAAAAAGTTATCATTGAACATCTAAGATCTAACGGCCTTCTAGCGTCGTGAGGGTAATGCCATTCACAGACAATACCCTGTCGTCACTGGCTCTTCTAGGTTCACCGTCCCTAAGTGCAAAAAACACAGGTTCCATTGGTACTGGGAGCTGCATGGTTTTGATCTCCAGCATGGTCACAACTGCTGACATGAGGGGCCTGCAACTTGGACTGTGTTGAACACACAAGAGCCCTATATGGACGCATCATGAAGCTTCTTCACGACAGCAACTCTCCATAACTGACGAGTCCACCAGTTCCTCTATTTTTCCATCTTTCCATAAGTTCCATGCCTGAGCAGAGATAAAATTACTAGTGAGGTCACCCCTGTTGTCTGTGGATAGCTTTAGTCGTAAATTTTATGCATTTTGATACTTACATATGAGATAAGGTCAGGAAAATCCATGATAATGTGTGTTGACCTGATCCTTAATCCACTTACAGTCTCCAGCAATAGAGCGCCAAAGCTGTAGGTGTCCGATTTCACTGAAAAGGCACCTTCCATTGCATATTCAGGAGACATGTAACCACTGTGCAAATGATTCCACTTATAAAGTAAGCATAGTTTGACAAAGTGCAGGCATATATTTTCAATATGAATAATCAGCAATGCAGTAGTAACTTACTAGGTCCCAACAACTCTGTTAGTATTAGCTTGAAGCTGATCACCATTGAAAATCCTAGCCATACCAAAATCTGATATCTTGGGGCTCATCTCCTTATCTAACAGGATGTTGCTGGCTTTTAGATCTCTATGGATTATTCTTAGTCTTGAGTCCTGATGGAGATACATAATTCCTCTAGCTACCCCTTGGATTATCTTGAACCTTGTTGGCCACTTAAGCATTTTCTTTCTCTCAGAGTCTGATAAGAACAGCACGAAATGAGGCATTATCATAATGCATATATAGATCTGTATACTATATTTGCTTGCATAGTGATAACTATTGATACTTGAATTTACCGAAAAGGAAGGAATCCAAGCTTTTGTTTGGCAAGTATTCATAAACCAACAATTTCTCGTCTTCATGAATACAACAACCAAGAACCTTAACTAGGTTCTTGTGCTGCAGTTTTGCGATCAAGGCTACTTCATTTCTGAACTCCTCTGTGCCTTGCCCAGAACCCTTACTAAGTCTCTTGATGGCTACTTCCTTGCCACCTTCCAGTTTTCCCTAGACATTTTAATCATTCCAAATGAGGTAACTGAATATTATTTTGTTTATCACTGTATGTTTCATGGAAAAAGGAAACTTATTTTAGAACTCTTACCTTGTAAACATTACCAAATCCTCCCTTCCCAAGCATATTAGAGTCAGAGAAATTGTCTGTTGCTGCGATGATGTCATTAAAATTAATAAATGGGAATTCTATATTTTTCTCCCCAGGTTCATCTGTAGACTCCAAGTATTCTATCACCATTCTCTTCTGAGCTTCCTTCTTTTGCCATTTGCCTGATAGTAGAAAAATCAAAGGGTTCTTGACTTCTTGTTATCCACACTAAAAGCACAATGCAGCATGATGGAGAACAGGGCTCTTGTCATTTTTACCTCTGTATTTGTGTGCCCAGAAAAGGGCTATGAATGCAAGTAGCACCAGGCTTGGTATGGTCAAGAGTAAAATCATTGTTAAATTCCTTTTCTTTTGAACTGCACACGGAAACAAACTGATTTGTGAAAACTGCACCTCCCACAATGATTAATAGATCGATATGCTTAAAATATTTTTTCTACTACTCAAATGGTAACACCTCCAACATTGCTCCTGGGGTTTTGATATTGCGGAGGTTATATCACATATACTTATACGTTGATTTACTATTATGATTATCAAATTTGTTACCAGCAATCACGAGTTTAAAAGCATTGAGATTATTTTTTTTCTCGAATATGCAAAAGGTTTGTGCATCTTTAATATTAAGATGAGAAATGGTGAAGGTTACAATGACGCGCCATGAATGACCCACTAGGGGAATTATAATGCGATTGGTGTCAGGGCAAGCTATGATTCATATTCACAAGTTCTGTTCTTATGATTTACTATGTGTTTGCACTAACGTCATTATAGTTTGTAAATGTCACTGCAGGACCAAAGAAATGTGGTGTTTGGATAGCGCATACCAGGTGAAGACTGAGCGAGCCGGAGGTACAAACTCTGAGCTGCAAGTGCCGCCGTACCCATGTCAACGAGATCCCCAGTCCAGACCAAGCACCTAGATGTGCTACCTATGGTGCCAGAACTGCTCAAGTTAGCTAAGGCATACGCCGTGCAAGAACAGTTCCTGCTGCACTCAGCTGCACACTGGTCGAAGCTTCTGTTCCCCACATCCAGGAACTTGTCAGGAACCTTCACCTTGGGCAAAGTCACAAAATGATATCCGTTGCATTTCAGAGCTTCCTTTCTCTGGCATCCTCTTGAAAAGTTGAGATTGTCAAGAGGTTCAAACCCCTCAGGGCATCGGCACGTTGGAGCAGCCCCTGTGTTGTCGCAGTAACTAAGCGGGCCACAAGCGGCGTAGAGATTGCAGTCCCCAGGGGACTCTGAGATAACTGTCCAGGACAATGTGCTGTTGCTCCATGTCAGGATCCTCAATCTGCCGGTGTGATCAAGCATTACACGTGTGTATGGTGCGCCGTCGGAGACTGTGTACATGAAGTAGAAGATGTCCCCTGTGTTGGCAACGGTTTTGTACATGATAAAGTTGGTGTTGGGTCGACTTGTGTCGCCGGACACAGAGATACCGTCGAGCACAGTGGTGCGGTAGTATGGCTGGCTTCCACGCCAAATGAAGATCTGAAGATCAGAGCTGGGATCAACACTGCAAGAGAAGTCACCTGTTGATGGATCGTCAGGCCCTTTCCAGGCAACAAGACTGGTCACTCGATCCTTGTAGCTTATCATCAGCCTCATAGTTGGAAGGATGGTGTCAGTCGGGTGATCAAAGCTCTGCCATATCTCTGCCCCGTTGGAGGAACGGAGCACAAGGTTCCCCGAGTCGAGTAACACCGCCACAGCTCCGGCATCACCAGTACCAGTCACGTTGTTTGTCCAAATGAAGCGGCCGTTGGAGTCCAGCAACGCCAGCTCTGAGTTGTTGGTGATGACAAGCTTGGCAGATGAAGGCGTGGTGACTGGGCTGTCGCGGTTGGCGACCCACACTACTGTGCGCCCCGGGATGTTGTGGTACCATATCCCGATGTACAAGTTGTTGTTGGAGTTGGCCAGAGAGAAGAAGCCGAGAGCAAAGGCACCGCCGTTGGAGATGAGTGTTTCGCCAGGGGAGAGCGACTTTGCTTGTGACAGCTGATCATCCGATTTGCAGAACGAACTCAAGAACAGGAGGATGAGAACAGGAAACCAGGCCGTGGCCATTTTAGGCACTTGTTCTGCCTTGGCAGTAGGGGAGTTGTAGTTGTGTGTATATAGGTGTAGTAGAACATCATAAGAACTTTTGTCTTGATTTTTTCTCAAAAAAAAAAAGAAAAAAAAAAAAGAACTTTTGTCTTGATTGCGTGTTTGGGAGTGGGACTGGGTGAAACGAAGGACGGAAAGAGTCTACCAAGCTTCCGTGACAAAACTTGAAATTTCAATGCAAACTCTTTGAAATCTAGTCTAAAAACATATAAAGTCAAGGACTGATGGCAATGACGCAGGTGCTGACACCCGCTGCTATCTGGAATTTTGTTAGGCACCAAAATCCTGGGAAGTGGGAAACCTGCAGAGCCATGGAGCCGAGGACCAGAAGCTGATCATCATTCAGCGATCAGCATCGCTAGTGGCGAGCTATGGCTGATCGTGCCAATGCCACGCGTAATATGGCGCCTGCGAAGGGTCTGGACCGTTTCCGATCTTTGCGTAGCGGCCAGAGTTCGCCGGCGCTTTCTTTTGGACGAGATTTGGGTTAGCTGGGCTGCCCACCGAACCGTGGCCGTAGCCGTAGCATTTTTTTTTTTTTTTTTTTTTTTTTTTTTTTGAGAATGACACAGTACAACGCAGACACTCACAATACGCACGCACACTCACCCCTACGAACACACGTACGCAAACCCTACCCCTATGAGCACCTCCTCCGGGATCGAAAGACCCTGGAGATTCGAGATTCAGACCATTGGCGCCGTCGTCGCCGACCGAACGCCGCTACCACTTAATGCATAACGCCGGAAAATCCTAGAAAATCCCAGGAAAGGTCGGCGAAAGCACTGGGATTTGAACCCCCGGGTGGCGTCCCCACCCGGACCGTCCCTACCATTTGGACTTCTGGCCCAATTCAGCGTAGCCGTAGCATTTGAATCCAGCAAGAAACCACTAAAATGGGCCGATGGTGATGCTGAAAGTGTACAGCGCCCAAATCTGGGCCATAAGCTGTCGAGCCTATTGGGCTTTGAAGGAGCGGTTGCGAGGTGGCCCTTTTTAGCTAGGCGGTGCCCGAGTCGCAGTCTCGCTGCCCCCAACGCGAACGAACCAATCATTGCCGTTACCCGAAGCAAACAGACGGAGACGGCAGAACAGCCGCCGCCTCGCCGCCCCTGTTCCCGACGTTGCCTTCACGGTCCTCGGCCGCCGATCTCCCAGGGTGATTCGACGCCGTGCTTGACACGGTCGCCATAACTGCCGCCGCTGCCGGAAACTTGGTATCCTTGCCGATCTCCGTCTCCCCTGCTTCCACCTCCACCCAGGAGGCAACATGGTACGTTGGAGATCTAACCCTAGGGGCTTGGCCCTATTCCCCACCTCCCAAATCTGTCCTAAATCTGGTGGAAAATCCGTCTCGGTCGGGGGCATGATGCTTGGTTATTCGCCGGCGGTTCGATTGTTTGACGAATCGATTCTTTTGTCTCTCTGCAGTCGTCGCTCGCCGCCGCGAGAGCGGATAACTTCTACTACCCGCCGGAATGGAGCCCCAAGAAGGTACGGTTCTCTTCGTCGATGAAACATCGTCTAGCCTCTTCATTTTGGTTTATTATGTGTTGTGGCAGCTGATTCATGTTTGTGCTTGGCCAGGGTGGGCTGAACAAGTTCCATGGCCAGCATGCGCTCAGAGAGCGGGCGAGGAAGCTCGACCAGGGCATCCTGATTATAAGGTTTCTTTCTTCAGAAAACGTTACTTTGTTTTCTTGTTTGATCATACACAAGGATGTGATGTTAGATTATTATGTACACTAGTGGAGGATTCAGGATTCAAAACCTGTGGAACCAAGCATACTTGATTAACATATGTAATTTCTAATTATATGAACCCCACAGGCTCGACATGGATGTGCTGTTACCTCTCTGCGTATGTCCATGTGTTTGTTTGGGTGGGGTTCGATGGTGGGACATTGATTTTATAAGGATGTGATGTTAGATTATGTACACTAGTGGAGGATCCAGGACTCAAAACCTGTGGGGAACCAAACATATTGATTTTAAATCAATTAACACAAGCATTTCATGATTAACATATATAATTGCAAATTATATGAACCCCACATGCTCTACATGTTTCCGCTGTGACCTCTCTGTGTATGTCCATGTGTTCATTTGTATGATTTTGGGGGTGGGGGTCTACAGTTGGACATTGGGGAAAGGATTCCGTAAATAACAAATGAGGAGTACATGACTGGCATGTATGGATAGAAATGGAACACTTATGCAAACAAGTTCAGGAGGGCTCTTACTAATTCTTTCCTATGTCATTGGTTGATTACCTTTTGACGCATGAAACATCCTTCAACAGTAGTTTGGCAGTTTGATTCTCCACATTACTATTGATCAGATTGCTACTTTTATGTGCTTATGCCTTGAATTTTGATGCAATTCATCAGATTGCCTTTGTCTGAAAATAAACACAGGGTAGTATCACATTTACCACACATATGTTTATTGAATTATTTAAAGTGGCTGATAGATAAAGTAAACATACTCACATCACTATTGATTTTGCTTATTTGCATGGGGCTAGATAATTCTTTGGCAAAACCATTATTCTAGTTTTGTTTTTGTTCATCCGTTGGTGGGTTGATCATGCAGATTTGAGATGCCTTTTAACATTTGGTGTGGTGGATGCAACTCCATGATAGCCAAGGGAGTAAGATTTAATGCTGAGAAGAAACAAGTTGGAAACTATTACTCTACCAAGGTACATGACTTATTATTGGACAACTTTTAATTACATTGCTATGCACAGCATAAGAGGAATTTTCATTTTTTTTTTCAATTGATTGATATCTGCTGATTGTGATAAATCTGCTGAATTTCCTTTGGCATAGATTAAATTCAGCCTAAATATTTACTTATCAACCCCAGTATATTGGTTTAGCTTCAGCCAGGAATCTATCTGTCTGATGTGCCTCATAACTTGTGCTTGCCTTAGAATGCATTTTATTAGTTCATGAATTGAAAAATAATAACATTTATTAGATTAATCTGTATGCAATCAGAATATAGAATTTGGCACCAAAATGGGGGCCACCATATCTTTTCGTATCTGGATGCCTCTTTAAGTTTTGAATTATAACTAATAAAGTCAGCCCTAAAATATGCTTGCCTACCAATCAATGATCATTGATGAGAACGTGTATGCAAAATTATTGTGGTTGTATCCTTCAGGAGTTGCAACCAGTAAACCTTAGTATTGATGAACAGTCAATGTTATTCTTCATTCTAAATAAACGGTTGATGACCAATCTGTGAAAAACAATGTCGTTTTTGTGACATTCGATAAACCATAATATCCTTGCTGTAGGCTTCATTAGTTCATTGTATTGGTGTTTGACCTATTTCCTTTTGACAAAGTTGAAGATAGTGATTCAACATTTTGAACTAATGGATTAGCCTACAGACCTCAGTGCTGCTTGGTTTTATTAAACTAGCTTGACTGATGTACAGTGCTTCTATTACCAGTTACACAAATTTGCAAAAACTGTTTGTTGAGAAATGACAAACTTTAATATTGGTATGCATAACTGTTATGTTTAAATACCATAGTTTGAAAATATTCCATTATTCAGCAGGCCCTTGGGGAACTTATCCTTCAAAATGTGATATTTCAGTTCTGATGGTTAATGCTTTAATAGGCTCAGAATTCATGTTATCCTTTGTCTAATGTCTGTTTGTCTCTATCATCCTTCTTCTGAACAAGATTTAGACAGCGATACCATAGGTTCTTCAAATAACAGCACATACAAATGTAATATACCAGATGAACAGAATTTGTCTGTAGTTTAATCTGTTCCCTTTAAGAACCACAAGATTCTTTTTAGATTTGCCCTTCCACAGCAGCTTTAAAAGTAACCACTTGGATAATAACTGCAATCTTGCCTTAATATTCATATTCAACCTATGTGGGTACACAACCTGCATCTGTTTCTGTTTAATAATATATCAATTTATTTTGCTTGTTGCCTTATTTGTTCAGAAATGTGATCCTACTTAGGGGGTTCCATTGTCATTTGATGTATAATAATAACAAGATTCTTTGTTTCTTTGTATGTATCTGTTTTGCCTATATTGAGTTTTTTTTTTTCAAAAAAAGTTCTGTTAGGTAAAGAACTAAGAATGTTTTTATGCAGTAGCTTTAATTCCTTCTACGGTTTATGTAGAACCATTTACATAGGTGTATATATATACTAGTTCTGTAAAAGGAATCAGCCCTAACTTCTTGGCGCAACCTTAGTCATATCACTTACAAGGTCTGCATGTTTATTATACATGCTAACAAACTTCATGTGTGGAGCTTTCCATATGCTTCTGCTGTTTAATTTCACATGTTCTTGTAAATCACTCTCCCTATACTCTTCTGACATTGTTTCGCCAAATGTCTATTTGACAGATATGGAGCTTCACCATGAAATCACCCTGTTGCAAGCATGAAATTGTCATACAGACAGACCCAAAGAATACTGAATATGTGATAATCAGTGGGGCCCAGAAGAAAACAGAAGATTTTGATGTTGAAGATGCAGAGACATTGCTGCTGCCAGCAGATGAAGGTTCAACCCTGTTAAGATTTATTTTATTCCACGAGACACCCTTGTTTAAAATGCATGACGTTTATTTACGGATGTTTCCTCAGATCGAGACAAGCTTGCGGACCCTATGTATCGGCTTGAACACCAGGAAGAGGATCTTCGGAAGAAAAAAAGAAGCTGAGCCAGTTTTAGTTCGCCTTCAACGACTCTCTGACAGCCGGCACTCTGATGATTATGCTCTGAACAGAGAACTGCGCGACCGTCTTAGGGTCATCCAATGAATTTCTATAAGTTATTCAACTATTTCCACCTAGGCCATGCAATCACCACATTTCTTATCCACCTGTTTGTGTTTTTATGTAGAGCCAAAAAAAGAGAGTTGCTGAGGAGAAGAAGTCTGCAAGAAAGATGGGCCTCGGAGTGCGGCTCTTGCCCCCATCTGCAGAAGATGCCACTGCAGCAGCTTCAGTTAAGTTTGCATCAAAATTTGAGAAGAGCAGAAAGGACAAGAGAGCAGCGATCAAAGCTGCCTCCATCTTTCCAGAGTCATCAAGCTCAGCATCAAATGGTAAACTCGACCTCGTGCTGAAGAGGCGGAACATAAAAGCTGGCGCGGCTACTGCACTGATGGCAGGGAGGGTGAAGCCATCCTCGTGGCAGAGCGCCAGTTCCGTGAGCTCAAGGACTCGGATGCGGTTCTGGCTGCACGCAAGTAGGCAGCTCAGGCTTTTCAAAATTATTAAGCTTGTGAAATATAGACCTGCCCGATATGAAGGAATGTACGTTTTGTAACTGGTGATGTTGCTATGGCTTTTTGATTGTATCCAAAGGAATGGACGTGTTAATATTTTTGACACAGTGGTCTTTTTTTTTGTGGCTTTATATTATATATACTGGTTGTGTATGGTGCGTTTGGTATGGACTTTTTTTTTGATATATCTAAGCGTTTGGTATGGGCTGAGCTTTCTTTTGGAGGGTATTCGGGGTAAGCACTATGGGCTCGTTTGGTTGGGGGGAATTGGTGAGAGGGTTGAAGAGGAGGAGACTTAAACTCTGTTGTTTGTTTCGTGGGATAAAGAGTTGCAGTGGGATGAGGAAAGGGCGTTGAGAGGCCAAACTCTCACCGATCTATTTCTGCAGGGACCCTTGGTATTTCATCGGCGGTGTGTTAGGGAGTTAAACTTAAACATCCCACGCTTATTCCCTCCTCAAACTCCCACCCCCAATTCCCATACCCCTTCCCATCACTTGCCAAATGAGGCCTAAGAAATGGGCTGATGCCAAAGGATCACGGTCAATTCAACAACATAGTTTTTATATGTGATGCAAGTGGGTGCCCAACAATTATTCTGAGTCTTCATTTTCATTCAACAATTCTTGCATCGAAATAATAATTTGTTTGGATGAATTATGGTTCACCCAAAGAACAAAATTTGCAACCTTAACATAATGACATGAACTAGTCATTCTTTTTTTTTTTTTTTTTTTTGAGATTTTGAGAAACACAGTACAGACGTAGATGCTCAAACACGCATGCGCAACCCTACTCCTATGAGCACATGCACACAACCCTACCCCCTATGAGCACCTCCGAGAGACGAGCCGGAGCCGATAAATTCAAGATTGATAAAGTCACCACAAGCGATTGACGAAGTCACCACGCCGTCTCTCTCGTTGACGGGCACGCCTATCACTGAAAAGAGAAGCGCCCGGTTAAATCCTGTAATAAATCCAAGATAAATGTGTCGCACCTAGAATTTGAATTTGGGTGGGAGCCCTCCCTAACCAATGGTCTTTGCTATTGCGCCAATAGGAAATAAATGATCCTAGTAGCTCTATAAGAAGCCACCAAGACCAGAATTAATCGTAGCAAGATTCATGCATTTTTGCAAGGTCTTGTTGTTGAGTGGCACATTAGACATCAGCGTGCCTCTTCAGATGCCAGTGATAAGAATGTACCACGGCCTGAAGAGATATAACATACCCAAAAATCCAAACATAGTTCAACCCAATATTTCTACTTTAATTTGCTATATACAAGGAGTGACAGAAAAATAAGAGAATAATTCTGAAAATAAAATATGAAACAAAGTAAGACCATAATGTCGGAAACATATCCCTAACATAATTGTGGGTTCAAAGGAGACTATATAAAGGAACTTGTACCCATATATAGCGAAATAAGAGAATATACTTCCACAATATTTGCTCTCCTTAGTGTTTATCCGGTGTGTGCTACTGGGAAGGGATATGGTAGATCATCTATAGCTTCTCACCTCTCATCTACTACGGGAAGAGAATTAGATCGAGGATCCGCAACAGCGTTGTTAAACACATAAAGATAAATAAGTATGTGGGCACTTCAGATTATTACCAATGCTGCCCATAACAAGTCAAATATCACAGAATTCAAATTAAGGAGGGTTTCCAATGCTCATACATTTAGTTCACGCATATATATGACACTCTATATGTAATTATGAAATGTAGGCTTAGCAGCTGTTAGTGTCTAACATATGTCATCTTACGAACGCTCTGAATAATACCCAGCCCAGAGACATGCCCTTCCATCTCTAATAAATATGTCATCCTTCTCAAAACCACCATCCGTATCAGCACGATATTGACTAGTAAAGAAAACCAAAACTAGTCTCACCCAAAACCTTATGTGTTCTTCAATTTCCACATATATTTAGTAGTTTTTTTTTTTTATCCCCGTCAAGGTTTTTGAGGTTTTTCTAGTGGTTCAGAGAGTGCAACAAAGTAAAATAGATCAGAATCCGGTTTAGAAAATTTAGTAGTATAAGTTGTAAATTATTAACAATATGTTAGTGGGGTAATATTGTCCTGACATCATACATGTATTATAGAACTCAATCTTCCCATTTTAAAGCAGTCATTATCAACAATATGTTAATATATTTATAAATTTCAAAATAGTAATCTAGACTTAGCATAAATATTAGGCGGAGTAATATTGTCCTACACAGCGATATTGGGCAGGTTTGTACTTCGATGGAGACAGGGAGACACTACTAGAAGAGATCAACACGCTTTTGAAGATTGCAGTGAAGCTGACGAAGAAGAAGCCCAAGACAGAAGCTTTGAGGGACTTGAAGAATGATTACAATGCTGGAGGCTCAATATGAGGACAAGCAAAATTTCAGAGTAACAGCGAAGTCCTAAATGGTGGAAATCTCGAAGAAATCCCACCGTGGATGCTATGTAATAAAGTTGTCTTAGTACTGTGAATGGTTTAGTTTTCTGATAAGTAGCCAGTTCTCTATTGTCGGATTTAGTTCAGAAAATCAGTCTTGCTTTCAGGTTCAGGGGTTGAGGTGCTTGTGGTAGCTTATCTTCTTTCTGAAATCTGTCTAATCTTGTGCTCACATTGTAAACTCTTGGTTTCCATTATCCTAAGTAATGGAAATGGGGGAGTACCCTCGGTTCGAAAAAAAGAAAAAAAAAGTAATATTGTCCTACTAACAGTAATGTAAACCCGGTTCTTAATTAGAAACTTACTGGCCACCACTTAGTCTTGATCTAAGGTCAACAGTTGAATCCCGAAATATATGATAATGGCATAAAAACTCTTCATCGGTAAGTACTCTTCCACATGGACTCTTAGGAAAAGAAAAAATCTACTTTTCCTCCAAGAACTTTTGTGAAAGCCTACTTTCCTCCCTAAACCGCAAAAAAAAACCGAGTAAACCACCTCTCTCTCAATTTTTTCAAACCGTGCATGTTTTACCTCCCTAAAGTGGTTTTGAAGATGCTTTTATCTTTTTGTGTTTTATTTATTTATTTCACTGAATCTTTGAAAAATCATAGTAAATCAAAGAAAAATCATAAAATGGAAAATTAATTTTTGTTGGAGTCCACATGAGTAGATATACACATTTGATATATAATATGGTTTGCTTTAGTATAAATTTTTTTATTGTAGATTTAGATCTATTCTTTTTTTATAATTAATCGAAACAATTCATAACTCCAATTTCTATGGTCTAGTTGTGGGGAATTTTTTATGGTGGCCTAATTATTGTATGCTTGAAGTATAGTAAAATTTTCATACTCACCGAGTCATGTATGACTTAGTTTTTGGATTTAACATGCACAAATCCTAAATAAATCTATAACTAAGTTGTACGTTATCAAGTGAGTATGAAATTTTTACTACAATTTAAACATACAATAATTACGTCATCATAGAAATTTCACCACAATTAGAACAAAAAAAATATGATTATGAATTATTCCAATTAATTATATATTAGCATAGATCTAAATCTATAACACAAATTTTGTACTAAAACACATATATTCAATGTGTATATATACTCAAGTGGGGTCCAACAAAAAAAAACTATTTTCTATTTTATGATTTTTGTGTGATTTACTATGATTTTTAAGATTATTAAGTCAAAATAAATAAAAAAAAACAAAACAAAATCACCTTAGAAGCCACCTCAGGGAGGTAAAACACGCGGTTTGAAAAGTCGAGGGAGGTGATTTGTTATGTTTTTCGGTTCAAGGAGGAAAATCGGACATTTGCAAAAAGTTAAGGGGTGGAAAAAGTGAACTTTTTTCTTGGGAAGTAAGCACCCAGAAATGGGCAGATGCCGATTCTCTAGCCGTGGGCCTGATAGGGCACAAATCTGGGCCATTAGGACTCGAGCGTATTAGGCCCTGTTGGGCTTTGAAGATCACTTTCCCCGCAGGCGCCCCTCTGCCAGTGTCTTCGCCTCGTCGGCGTCCGTCCAGGGCCGAGGATCCGCCGCTCGGGTTATCTGGTTGCGGAGGCGGCTTCGGCGGTGGGGACGAAACCAGTAAAAGCGGCCGGGATTGCGAGCCCAGACGGAGTAGTCGCAGCCGCGCCCCAAGACACGGCAAAGGGGCTATGCCGCGCCTCCTTACGCCGCCGGCGGGCTCCAGAGTCCAGACGGGGTCGCAGCCCCACCACTTCCCGGTCCTCTCCACTGATCTCCCCACTGTCCACGGCGGTTCGACACCGTGCTAGCCACGGTCGCTACTCGCTACAACGAGGCTAGGTACTTATACTACTCTGTTCTGCTACTTTTGCAGAGAAACCGGTTAATTTCTACAGTATTGTCCCCAGATTTGGTTCTTAGTGTCCATCCCAAACAATGCTGAACAACTGAATATATGTTGCAGTTCGGGGTTTATTAGTTCTACTAGTCTCCCGAGGTAACCAAGAAAATAGACCATCGAGCAGAGCTGATTTCAAGCTACGAGTATATGACAATGTATGCAAGTAACTGGCGTTATTGAAAAGGCATGCCTATTGAAAAATATGTGGACTCGCAAGTCACAACATCGTAGGATAAAATTCCAATAAAAAGCATCTTTAGAATCTGGTACATACCTTGTCTGAAATGAGGCCTGTTGATATAAAGTCATTCATAGTTGTTTCTTGTTTTCTCATATACTCAACTCAAACGTAGTGTTTTCCATGTAATAAGACTGGAAAGACGCATATGCTGACAACTTATCCATGTAACACTTAAGCAAAGATTTAACTATTACAAATTGCTGAAATTCATGTAGAACAAAAGTCACCAATCAACATGAACCTTTAACGGGCTTCGATCTCTGTGAAGCCCATATTATTTGAGGAAAGTTGCTTCTTGTCGCTGCTGCTTCCAGGTTCTACATCCCTGCGTGCAAAACACATAGGTTGTGTTGGTATGGGGAGCTCTGTGGTTTTGTTCTCCAACATAGACACAACTGCTGACATGAGCGGCCGACAGTCTGGATTGTCTTGAACACACAATAGTCCTATGTGGATGAATCGTGAAACTTCATCTAGAGGACAATTCTCCTTAACAGATGAGTCCACCAAATTTTCTGTTTTGCCATCCTTCCATAGGTTCCATGCCTGAACAGATAGAATTTTCTCAGTGAGCTAACATATTTTCGGTGAGTAGTTCTAGTATTAGATTCAGAGCATCTTCCATACTTACATAGACTATAAGATTATTAGGAAAACCGATTATAAGATGTGGTGAGCTGATTTTAAGCCACTCACAATCTCTAATAGTAGAACGCCAAAGCTATAAGTGTCGACTTGACGGAAAATGCACCTTCCAATGCATATTCAGGGCGACATGTAACCACGCCAACGATTTTACCAATATAAGGTTTATGCAATATGAAAAGATGCAGCCAGATAAATTCCATGTGGAGAATTTTATAGTCCAGTAGTTACTTACTATGTCCCAACAACCCGATTAGTATTTCCTTGGTGCTGATCGCCATAGAATATCCTAGCCATACCAAAATCTGATATCTTAGGGATCATATCTTTATCTAACAAAATGTTGCTTGCTTTGAGATCTCTATGAATTATTGTTAGCCTTGAATCCCGATGGAGGTAAGGAATCCCTCTAGCTACCTCTTGAATTATCTTATGCCTTGTTGGCCACTGAAGCATTCGTTTCCTTTCGGAGTCTGAAAGAGAGTCAAAAGAGGCATGTGCTGGACATATAATTTGTTTGGTTATAAAAGTTTTCGTCAGAGTATGAAAAGCTGGAAATCAATTGTACCAAAGATGAAGTAATCCAAGCTTTTGTTAGATAAATACTCGTATACCAACAGCTTCTCATCTTCATGAATACAACAACCAAGAAGCTTAACTAGGTTCCTGTGCTGCAGTTTTGCAATCAAGACTACTTCATTTCTGAATTCCTCCGTGCCTTGTCTGGAACCCATACCTAGTCTCTTGATGGCTACTTCCTTGTCACCTTCCAACACGCCCTACTTGATTTCATCATTCAGAATCAGAAAATTGTTTTAGTCACTGTTATTATTAATGTAAAATATTTTAACTAGTACCTTGTAAACTTTTCCAAAACCTCCCTCTCCAAGCAAATTGGACTCTGAGAAATTGCCCGTTGCTTGGACAATGTCTTCGAAGCTAATATAAGGAAACTCTATAATTTTGTCCCCATCTTCATCTGCAGACCTCAAGTATTCTAGCATCTCTCTCTTCTGGATTTCCTTCTGTTGCCTTTTACCTGTGGTACTAAATCAAATGATTTTTTTTCTCAACAATAACACATCACTTTTCATTTGGAGAACACACCTCTTGTTCTTCGTACCTCGGTATTTATATATCCAGATAAGTGATATGGTTGTGATTAGCAGCAGTAACGTAATAACCGGGGGTATAATCTTTAATAAATAGCTCCTGTTTTTAGCTGCATGGAAATGTATGTATCCTGTTAGAATTTATTGCATCAAACATCACTTGCGAAGAGTGTAATTATTTGCATCACCTAACTTACCACTCAAACAGTGAAAACCTTCTAGGCAAAAGCTAAAAAGCAATATAAGTTCTAAAAAGCAATATGGTGGTCTAGGCAAAAAAGTGCTCATACCAGAAGACCCTGCGAGCCGTAGATATAAGTTCTCAGGTGCAATGGTGGCCCTCCCCATGTCAATGAGAACCCCAGTCCAAAGCAAGCACCTCGATGTGTCACCCATGGTGCCAGCACTACTCAAGTAGGCATAGGCATATGCCAAGCACGAGCAATTTCTGCTGCACTCATCTTGGCATTGGTCGAAGCTTCTGTTCCTGATGTGCACAAACTTGTCAGGAATCTTCATTCCAGGCAAGGTCAAGAAATTGTCTTCTTGTCCGCATTTCAGCACTTCCTTTCTCCGGCATCCTCTTGAAAAGTTGAGACCATCTACTGGCTCGAATCCATCTAGGCACTGGCACGTTGGGGCAACCCCTGTGTTTGTGTGGTCGCAGTAACTAAATGGGCCACATGAGGCATAGAGATCACATCCTCTAGGGGACTCAGAAACGACCTTCCATAGCAGCGTGTTGTTGTTCCAGACGAGGAGCCTCATGTTGCCGGTGTAGTCAAGCAAGACACGTGTGTAGAGTGAGCTGGGAGAGGCTGTTTATGTATAGTAGAGCTTGTCCCCTTTGTTGACTATCGATTGGTACAAGACATAGTTAGCATTTTTGTCGTAGGTGATGCCAGACACTGTGAATTCATTAACGATAGCAGAGCGGAAATATGGCAAAGTTCCATTCCAAATGAAGACCTGAAGGCTGGAGTTAGGATCAATGGTGCTGGAGAACTCCCCGGTAGATGGGTCATCAACGCCCTTCCATGCCACAAGGCGCATCTCAACTTGTGCCCTATAGCTCAACAAGAAATCCATGGTTGGAAGGACGGTGTCCATCGGGTAATCAAAGCTTTGCCATATCATGTCCTCTCCGCTTTGAAGGATAAAGTTCCCTGTGTCGAGCAGTGTGGCGAAGGCTGTACCGCCTCCCATGGTGACATTGTTTGTGGTTTCCCAATGAGTGTGTCCTCTCGAGTCGGACAACGAGAGTGTTAGATTATTGGTGATGACAAGCCTTGCCGACGAAGGTGTGGTGATGGGGTTGTCACGGTTTGCTATCCACACCACGGTGTGCTCGGGGATGTTGTAGTACCAAATTCCAAGGTATAAATTCTTACTGGAGCTGGATGGGAAGAAGAAACCAAGAGCGAAGACCTCGCCTTCAGAGACGAGCATGTCTCCATGACAGAGTGGCTGTAATTGTGTGAGTTGGTTGTTGGATTCGGAGAGAGAACTCAAGATCAAGAACAGGAACACGAGGACAGAGAGGTAGGCCACATCCATCAGCCCTTATCTATACTATAATGGCACACTTCTTTCCTTTTTTGGGCGGCAAACAACAACCAACGGATCCACGAACCAAGGGCCAGGATTAAAAGTTTGTCCGAGCTCTTACATCTCTCACATCCGCTCACATCCGCCCCCCGCCCGCGAAAACCACCGCTCGAACGCCGGAAAAACAGGGGAACCAAAAATAGCGCCGAGAAAAACACGTATCGAGCCGTGTGAATCTCTGAGAGCAGCGGTGATTGCGGCGCGACTTGGGTCTTCTGGCAGCGCCACGCGCTCCTGCCCCCTTCCTTCACGCCGCGTCCTTACGGCGGCGCGGCGCCGCGACGCACCTCCGCCCCCTCATCCACGCCCGTCTGGCGGCGCCGACACGCAGCGCGCACGTCCCTCTGGCGGCGTTCGGCGATCGGCGGCGGGTCTGCGTCTTGTGCCGCAACGCCGTCCTTGTGGTGACTTTGGAGGCGGCTTGCGACTGGCACTTCGATCCGGCGGCGCTCCTCGGCACTCGATCTTGGCGGAGAGGTTTGAAAATCTCTACTATTGATCGCTCCAAGCATGCACTTTTCATGCCGGTGTGCTCGCCTTGGCGTCGACCCTCTCCTCGTGGGCGGTGTCAAGGCTCGCCACTCCTCTCCCTCGAGGCGTGCGTCGTGTTATGCTCTGCGGCGCTATTTGTTTCTCATATGCGTCCGCGAAGGCCTGCGAACCTCAGCGGCGGGATCGCTCAACGCCGCCCGCCCGCGACAAGATCGCTCGATGCCGCCCATTTGGACATGAAGGGATCGCTCGGCGCCGCCGCCACTGCCCACGGCGGGTCGCTTAGCGCCCGGCGCCACGGATCGCTTCGGTTTGGTGGTGTCTTATTCGGCAAGCGGGGCATCGCCGCCGCCGCTACCGTGAGACAAGTTCGAATCACAAAGATACAGTCCACGCCTCCGTGCGTGCGGGTGGAAGCGAACCAGGGATCCACGGCACCGGCGAGTTTTGTGTCTACGCCGCCCGCGAGTCCGACATCAGCCACCTTCGGCACCTCCAGGGCCGTCGCGAAGAAACACTCCGGCTGCATGCATCCGGCGGTTCCGTTCATCCTGAACAAGGCGGAGGTAAGTGTAGTGCGTGTTCGCCCGGCACCCATCTGCAGTGTCTCCAAAAACTGGGACTTTTTAGATCGATGCATTTGAGCAGGATAGACGGGTGGTAGTCATTGCTGCAACAAATAGAAAAGAGGACCTTCATCCGGCTCTCATCAGGTGCTGGAATATTTTCTCGGCAAAAGCTCTGCTGTCATTTCTTCTTTTTCTATTTGCTCATGTCCTAAGAGGCATAGATCTCAACATTTAATCTGCTATCAAACCAAAAGTTCAGTTTGTTCATATTTCCTGTCCATATTGCATCAGTGTTTTCCACAATCAGTCATTGTTATCTGATATATGTAGTTTATGAGATAGGAACCTGCACACGCTTGTGATTTAAGAATTTAATGACTGAATGCTTGTCTTTTTTTTTTTTTTTTTTAAAACTGAAAGCTACTACTTAGTGGTGCATGTTGTTGTATGCAGTGAAGGCTATAACATTAAGACTGGGCCAAGCTGCAGCATCGAGCTGATAAAATTTGACATGGGAAGCTCTGCAGCTGTATTGTGCAGCTAAAGCTTTGGCCAAATCAAGCCTCCTGGAGTAAAGGTACTTCATTTTTCACAACAGATTGAGACAAATGGGGGAAATCTCTAGACTTTAGCAACTATCCTTATATATTTATGGTATGGATTACTTGACCTGTTCATTTGTGTTCTATTTACTACATATCTCTGATGCTACATGTAGAGATGGAAAGAGCGATAGTTTGTCAATGTTGGAGCTGAATGTGGGTTAACCATCGCTGGTTTCTACTACATCTGATCAAAAGATGTGCCGAGCTACATGCCCTTCCTTCTAGCTTGTTTGTGCTTGTGATTAAAGATCTACTCTAAATTTATCTCAAGAAAACTCACCATGGGAAATGGGCAGATGCTGAGATTATATACTATAAGCATCCTACAACACAAGAAAATAGAGACTCTGATGATGGTAAGAGGGTAAGACAAGTGTCAACGTACTTTGATTACAAGCTCTAAAAGTGGTTTGATGTGGGAGATGGAGACATTAGTTCATAACTGAAAAATATTTCATTTCATTCCTCAGGAGTTTGTAATGTAGCCCAATGTACAACAACTTGGTAGTTCATTCTAAATCAGGGTATTGTTATATTGTTCTACAGTATTCTAAATTGTATAGGTGGATGTGGTTGCCAGTTTGGAACCCGTAACTAAGTAATGGAATTACCACTTCAAAAAAGTTAGGAAGTTGAATGTAGGCCACAATTCCTCTTTTATAAGTTTTTATTTCTTCAAATTTCATCACTTGTTTTCACATGCATCCCTAAAATTTCACCGTAGCGTTAGCACGGGCACTATACTATTCTTTGTAGTTTGCCTGTGAAATGTGAAGAAGGTATCATATATATTACGTATGGGGAACAAACTAGACTACCAATCGAATATGACCCTCACTGGTGTGGCAGAGTCGGTGGATCAAAAAGAGTGATGATTGGACCCAAGTGGAGTGCAGACCAAATACTTTTTCTTTTTGAGGGAACAGGAAGGGCTTGCGCCCCTACTAGAAATATATTGAAAAGGAGGTCCAAACATAACAATTACCAAAACAAGGAGCAGGGCTAGAAAAAGGCCCATTAATTTTGTCTCTAATGAAAGTGATTGGTACATAAGACCATCTTGATGTGATGCAGGGTTCTTGGGCTACTAAGGATTTCTATGGAACATAGGAATTTCAAAGGTACCAGACACGAATTTACAGGAATTAATTTATTTTCACAGAAATAACATGGACTCGGGTCAAAGGGTACATGATTTTCACATGAAAATTACAAGAAACAGGAAAAAAAATCCTGCGTTTCAAAAAAGGGCTTAAAATTTTTTAACTTCTCATATATAGTACATTCAGGGTTTCCTTGGAATGCAGGTCTTTCATAGAAATTGTACATAAGTTTCATAGTAACCAATTTTATTTCACATGAAAAATACAGGTTTTGGATTTTTTTCCGCATCTCAAAGGAGTTTTCTCGCCGATTTGTGCCTCCGGTTATGATGAGGACTACATTATCGAGAGCAATATTGTCCATTGATCTTGAAGACTGAGTTCCTGGATTTTTTTTTTAGGAGTGGAGAGGTCACCTCATTCGAAAGCGAAGTTTGAAATGGTGGGAACCATACCACCGAGAGCCACAGTATGTTGTAGAGTTGACATTTGACGAAGGGTGAGAAGACTACTGCACTGAAGTGGCCTTAGTGCCGTAGTTTGCCCGGCAGTAAGATTGATGTGCCAGTAGTTTTCTTGGTGGTTGCACTACGGGAATCCTGCGCTTTGCCGAGTCCTCGCCGCACTCGGCAAAGCCCCCTTTGCACTCGGCAAAGGCTTTGCCGAGTGCCGCACTCGGCAAAGCGCACTCGGCAAAGAATTACTCGGCAAAGCATTCTTTGCCGAGTGCCAAAAAACACTTGGCAAAGAAAAAACACTCTCGGCAAGATAAAAGTCGAAAAAAAAAAAAAAATAGCAAAATTTTTTTTGGAGAGGCCACCATTGACCAGCTACCACTTACCCTCAACCATGATCTTTTTTCCAAGTTTTTTCTACACTTTTTTCACACTTTGCGGCGAGTGGGATTCGAACCCACAACCTCTCCCTCGCGTGTCTACTACCTTACCACTGCACTACACTGTCATTTGTGTCTAGATTCCGTATTAGCTCCTCATATATTATACTAAATCGGAAATTCAAATTTTTCAAACGACCTCGGATGCAAAAACTTCCTAAATAAAAATTGTAGACCTCGAAAAGTTGTGAAACTTTGTAGTTGACAACTTTTTGATTTAAAATCGTTTAGGTCCTCAAAAACTGGTTTTGAAAACGATTTGCCGAGTGCCTAAAAAGACACTCGGCAAAGAGCCTCTTTTGCCGAGTGCCTTTTTTGGCACTTTCGGCAAAGAATTTTTTGCCGAAAGTGTTTTTTATTTGACACTCGGCAAACAGATTTTTCAAACCAATTTTTGAGGCCCCAAACGAGCTTAAATAAAAAGTTGTCAACTACAAAAGTTTCATAACTTTTGAGATCTACATTTTTCATTTAGGAAGTTTTTCCATCTGAGGTCATTTGAAAAATTCGAATTTTAAATTTGAGAGCGCTTTTAGACCTAGTTTTGCATGATAAGATGAATTGAAATCAAAAAGTTTTGTACTATAAAGATTCATATCTTTTGGAGACTTACAAAGTTTACTTTGATCATTTATTTATTTGACAAAATGTTAGTAGGAAACTAAGAAAGGATATGAAAGAGATGTAAGTTTTGTGAACAACGTTATTGATGCTTTGTCAAATGAAGAAATGACCAAAATAAACTTGTAGAGCTTGAGAAGTTATGAAACTTTGTAGTTGAAAACTTTTTTATTTAAGCTCGTTTAGGGCCTCAAAAAAAAACTGATTTGAAAACATGCTTTGCCGAGTGCAAAAAAAGACACTCGGCAAAGAGCCTCTTTGCCGAGTGCCTTTTTTTTTGGCACTCGGCAAAGAATTCTTTTGCCGAGTGTTTTTTATTTGACACTTTCGGCGAAGAAGCTTTTTTGCCGAGTGTTTTTCTTTGCCGAGTTTTTTTATTTGGCACTTGGCAAATAGGCTCTTTGCCGAGTGCCCGACGTTTTGCTCTCGGCAAATATTTTGCACTCGGCAAAGAAGCGGATTCCTGTAGTGTTGTGGATCTCGACGCCCGCCTGTGGCGTCTGTTACTTTTGACCTCCGTCCGGTTGATTGCTTCGAGCTTGAAATTGACATTTAGCATACGGTAGATTGTAGACCACAAGCCCACACCAATTAGCCCCTTTGGCGGGTCTATGGGGTTTCATGTTGCAGTTTCTATGACTTTCATTTGTTGAGAACGGTGTAGAAAAATTTCATTTCTATAAAACTCATTTCATCACACGAAGTTTTATCATATATCTCTTCATCAATACCATGCCATATCAGCTTCCTTAATGCCCATAGTATTTTTATGAAACCTCCATAGTATTTTAGCATGTGTTTGATCTCTCACCAGACTCATCACCTATGAGTCTTGTTAAACTGACCAGACTCATCACCTATGAGTCTTACATGGGGAGTAAAATTATTTAATATTCACTTAGGAAATTTTCACAAAGAGAAAATTGTTTTTATTTTAGAAAAAAAATGTTATTGTAGCTTAATGGTTTGTGAAATTGGTATATGTTCTTGTGAAAATGGCTTCTAGCTTCAATAGAAAAATATTCAACCTTAATAAAATATAAAAGGTTTCATTTACCTATTTACAATGTTTTATATACTCTTAAACATCATTATCATTTATATGTTATTTAAAAAATGTTTTACTGGCCATTGACATTGTCCAACGAAGGGAATAGATATGAGATCAACAAGAATAAAATTAAAATAAAACGGGGAGAGAGAGAGAGAAAACAGAAAGTTTCAATGGGGCAGTGAAAAACGCGGCCCACATGAAGCTCATGCATCTTTTTTTTTTTCATCGTCGTTGCATAACAAATCACAAATTTTGTAACACATAATCCATACTCCTTGCAGAGGCCGATCGGCCTGCGCTACCGCACATGGAACATATGACTGACCGTACGTTGCCACTCTTTTCGCATCTGTAGCTCAGGAGTGAAAAATTGTTGGCATGTGTACACCATGAGACCCTTTACTGGAACCGCCCGTGAGGGACGGAGTGGTGGGCTGGGACCGTGCGATCTCCGACCGTGCGAATAGGCGATCTCGCGAGACGCGAGCGGGGCGACGGGATCCTATATCTATATCCACGGACGAAGGATCTCTCCTAACTACTCCAGTCCGGATCCCATTCTCCCTCTGGCGGCCGTAACTAACTGACCGCGTCCTCCTCACCCTCCCCGGCCTCTAGCCTTGGTGTGTCGTCGTCCATCCGAGATCGCGAGATGGCGCCGCCCTCGAGCATGTCGACGGAGAAGGGCAAGGAAATCGATGACTGGCTGCCCATCACCTCGTCTAGAAACGCTAAGTGGTGGTACTCCGCTTTCCACAATGTCACGGCCATGGTCGGCGCCGGCGTCCTCAGCCTGCCCTACGCAATGTCTGAACTCGGATGGTATGCATCCATCTCATCTCGTCTTGTATATATATACCTACATTCATCTTAACAACGCCTTGCATTGTGACTACTGATTAACTTGATTGATGGATAATGGATCTGCTCTTCGATCTGCACGAATGAATTTGAATGGATGCATGCAGGGGTCCCGGCGTCGTCGCCATGCTCCTGTCTTGGGTGATCACCCTGTACACGCTGTGGCAGATGGTTGAGATGCACGAGTGCGTCCCGGGAAGCGCTTCGACCGCTACCACGAGCTGGGCCAGCACGCGTTCGGCGACAAGCTGGGCCTCTGGATCGTCGTCCCACAGCAGCTCATCGTGGAGGTCGGCGTCTGCATCGTCTACATGGTCACCGGCGGCAAGTCGTTCGAGAAGTGCTACACCGTCGCCTGCCCGGACTGCAACCCCCTCCGCACCAGCTCGTGGATCATGATCTTCGCCTCCATCCACCTGCTCCTCTCGCAGCTCCCCAACTTCAACTCCATTACACTCGTCTCCCTCGCCGCCGCGATCATGTCGCTCAGGTTCGATCTTCTGCTATCTGTCATTGCTACTTGGATCGATCGTGGATCATGCAATCAATACTTTTACATAATTCATGCAATGTATATATGCAGCTACTCGACGGTTGCATGGGCGGCGTCTGCGCACAAGGGGCGGCAGGCGGACGTGGACTACAGCATGAAGGCGTCGACGGCGACGGGGCAGACGTTCAACTTCCTGAGCGCGCTGGGGACGTGGCGTTCGCGTACGCGGGCCACAACGTCGTGCTGGAGATCCAGGCCACCATCCCGTCCACGCCCGACAAGCCGTCCAAGAAGCCCATGTGGCAGGGCGTTGTCCTCGCCTACATCGTCGTCGCCATCTGCTACCTCCCAGTCGCGTTCGTCGGCTACTACGTCTTCGGCAACGCCGTCGATGACAACATCCTCATCACCCTCGAGAAGCCACGCTGGCTCATTGCCGCCGCCAACATCTTCGTCGTCATCCACGTCATCGGCAGCTACCAGGTCCCAAAATCTCATATGCATTGCATTGGTGACAGCAGCTTATTACGTACCTTAATTCCTTGTGATCGATCGATGACACAACATCGTATATAACAGATCTATGCCATGCCCGTGTTCGACATGCTCGAGACGTTCCTGGTGAAGAAACTCCGGTTCACCCCAGGCCTGCGTCTCCGTTTGATAGCACGCTCACTCTATGTTGGTAAGTACTTATACATTCAAAGCATTTAACTGATTTGATGATCTGATTATATGCAGAGTGTAGTGTCTACTAAAACCTATTACGTACTTGGCTTATTATGTTCATCGTTTATTTGTTGCTCCGTGCATTTTCTGTTGTACGTGCAGTGTTCACAGCTCTGGTTGGCATTGCCGTGCCGTTCTTCGGGGGGTTGCTAGGGTTCTTTGGTGGCTTCGCATTTGCGCCGACAACCTACTATGTGAGAGATCCTTTATATTTTTCTATCTGTTTCTTTCAACCCAGTCTAAGTACTTCATTTTGTTGATGTACTTGCTAATTTTGACTCATCCGAAATCGCTACACGACCAAACAGCTTCCCTGCATTCTATGGTTGAAGATTAAGAAGCCAAAGGCGTTTAGCCTCTCTTGGTTCATCAATTGGGTGAGTCCTCATTTCAAAAAAAATTTTGTCTTGTTTTACCTCTGGATAGAATGTAGATGGTGCATTATTATTATTTATATGTCACTTGCAATTTGGTAAGCCGTTGATACTATATGTGCTAACAAATAAATTGGATGCCTTTAAAATGACCTGCAGTTTTGCATCATAGTTGGCGTGCTCCTGACGGTGTTTGCACCCATTGGTGGCCTCCGGTCGATCATCGTCAACGCCTCCACCTACAAGTTCTTCTCGTGATCGATTATTCCCTTCATTGGTCGCCCAATACATTAGTTTGCTAGCTAGCTAGATAAACATGAGCAAGTTGCTAGGTTTAAATCTTATCTGTGTCGTCAAAAAGGCTAGGTTATATATGCCATATGCTATGTGTGTTTGGATATGGATGGATGATGGCACTCGGTTTAATTTTTGTGCTGTGGTTAAGTTGTTCAGGTTGTAATGGGATGGTGATTAATTTTGCCTTTGATCATTTTCCAGATTTCAATCAAGTGATGATACAGTTAATTTGCCTGTTTGAGCTGATAATCATACCCTATCAATTTGTTTTTGTGAACACGTTCGTTGACCGTTTTTTTAAAGATGAGAACCCCTTATAAATTCATATCATTATTAACTAACAATGTGCTCCCATTACGTACACGACTGCTGATAGATGACGAGCCTCAAAATCGTACCGTGCTCCCAATATGGATCAGATCAACACCGTGTGCACAAATCACGTTATGCCAGGCAAGTCTTTTTGTTTCTGTTGCTGCATGCAGTAAATAGCGGACCGCCGCGCTGCCGGAGAGCAGGTCAAGGGCGGCGGAGGGCGAAGCAGCCCGAGGGGCGTACCAGCGGAGGTTACAGGCCGTGCCACCAGATTTTGACAGGAGGAAATCGCGAAGGGAGTCTAGTATTACCGTTCCTCCTCCCATCTTTGTATAGCTTAATTGATGTCCATGGGCCCTTGCCGCCGATCACCCCACGGCGATACGACGCCGTGCTCGCCATGCATGGTCGCAGTCATGAGGAGATCTACTACTACAGTGGTTCTCTCTAATCTGGCCGTGGTCTCTGAAGCCCTGATTAGATAGTAGTGTCCAACAAATACAATGCTGAAAACAGCTCTGAACATGGTGCATTTTATTTTGTCTGAACTTTGTGGATTTGATTCTTCTAGTCTACCGAAATAACCAAACAAGGTGGAGCACGTGCCATTTACTAGCGTTATTGAAAAAAATATGCTGACTCAGAACAAGCCTAGCTAGGATAGGGATGGAAAACTCTTATGAATCTGGTAGATAACAGAGTAACTGAAGATAAAAAAGGCAACCTGTTGTGGAGTAGAAATATCAGTCTGAAATCAGGCAATGTTGATATAAATATCACCAATATGTAATGAATAAGATGCAGGTTGTAATCCATGTACATCTCTTTTATGCTAATATATTACAGTGACCAAATTCAGTATATACATTTTCCTGCAGCTGTGCTCGGTTAACTGCCTTGCGGAGGGATTAACTTAGTAGTGTTGTTCAGAACATAAGCATTGGTGACTGAAGGGAATAATAGTTATATAAAGACCATAACAGAATACAGACATATCAATTGTAAAATATAGATAAAAAAAGTTAATCAAAGGAGAAATCAAACCTATTACATGTTTGGAAAAATAATTGTTGGGACATGGTCCCGGCGGATGGCGGAGGCTGCCCCCGAGCACCAATGGAGTTAATGATTCGCCTTGACTGACGAGTGACCATCGCTAAGCGGCAGGGGTTTGGTACCTGGCAAGTGACGGATCCCGCGCTTGGTTCCTGGACGAACTAACTGCTCACCTATATATCTTTCTCTCTCTCTCTTTCTCTGCTAGCAGGCGGAGGCCTTCTTGGTGGAAGCGAAGGTTATTGACATCCGTCGCTCGAGATCCGCGGTCTTTAGGCAACCTATGACTCAGGCGAAGGTCGCTCGGACGGGAGGCCCCTGAAGGCAGGAGCCCCCACTTTCCCCTCGGCAGACCGGCTAAGCTTGCACCTGGCCGAGCCTGCGGAGGTCGCCCGGGCGAAGGTCCGCGAAGGTGGGCGCACCGACGGACTCCTCGACAGACCGGCGGAGCCCAAGCCCTGTTAGGCCTGTGAAGGTCTCGTCCATAGAGGAAAAACCTAGCACGGCTCTCCCCGCCGGGCTAAGCCGCTCATGGGCCTTGGTCCCAGCCCAACAAGGAAGGCGGTTGCCACAAGACAAAGATATATGTGCCTCCGATGGCGTCTGGCATCCGTTCATGGCATCTTAGGGATATTCCATGGTCAAACTTGTAAAGTGGCATGCCCTCTTACCGGCGGGCTATAAATAGGGGGCAATGACTCATTTGTAAGACATTGGTACTTCTCATTAATACAAGTTGTTTCACCTTGGGTGTCCCCGACACTTAACCGTTTCACCAATCCACTCCTCCCCTGGAGCACAGCCCGGGCAGAGCTTACATCCCCTGCTGAACCCTAAGTTCAACAACGATGTAATGGAAGCCAAAAATAGAATATTAGCAAAAACTAATTTACCATCAGATGGATATGTGAGTCCAGAGCATACAAGAGTTTAACACACCTCAATAATAGCCCTATGGACACATGTTTTGTTCCCTAATCATTATAAATCCTATCATATATTAAATAATGCACTTTGACAAGTAGAAGATTATTTTGAAACATAAAAAACTGTAGAGGCATATTAAGTAAAGTAATGTCTCAGAAGGAAACATAACTTAAAAATAGTCATCCAAACTAACACTAACAGGCTACACATGAAAAAATGGCCAATAGTAATAGTTGTACCCTCAGCATCCACTCTTCTCACTTTAAAACACAGACACATTAAGTTGATCAATAGTGCAACATATACATAACTAAAAAACAATAATCCAAACTAATAACACTGAATGATATACATGAGAAAAATAATCCACCAGCGTCGGTTCTGCCCCTCGTCCTCGACTCTTCTCATTCTCTTCGCGACTACATCCTCCTCAACTTTCTCATCCTCCTCATCTTTCTTTGTCGATCGCTATCCTCCTCCCCCCTGCTCACTCTCCCTCGTGTTCCACCTCCTCTTCCTCCTCCCTCTCCTCGTGCTGAAATCTTTTAGCCTCTACAATAACCATGATGATTTAATATAGGGCGCTATTGATCTCATCTTGTTGTCCTTTCTTCGCATCGAATGAGATATTACGAAAAGAGCATGATGCGATGAGTTCAAATCATATGCCCCAACCTTCACATTTATGAACATATCCTTTGCATAACCTCAATTGAACAGCAAGTAGTCCCAGTAACTCTCATTCCCTCGGCAGATCGTGCCTACTCCCATCGAGTGTGGCATCCGAATAAAAGTACCAAGTGTTCTTATATAGGAAGTCGAGGAGGTAAAGATCCTTCGAGCTGAACACTAACGTAACACCCTCCATTGCCCGACTTATGGCAAGGGCTTCAATGTCGGGTTCGAGCATTAGTTTGAAGAATGCGGGGCCATCTCGTAGTCCGATGAAGGTAGTGAGATTGACCCTCCTTCTCGATGCAATACATGTCTGCTTCCTTTTCAAACAAGCCGCCAATCCAATCCATAACTTTCTGATCTGCTTTAACCATGGCATCCGGATTAGAATGTAGCTTCCACTTCCTAGATAGAGCACGCAAAATATCATATAGCTTCTGTAGTCATGATAAAATAACATAAGTAAGCATAAAAAGAACTGAAGGTTAGTCATGATGAGAGAACACAAGTGAGCATCAAAGAACAACATCAAGGATTTTTGTTTCATTAGTTAGTACTAATGGAGTTCTTTTTTGTTTTGTTTTTGTGTGCATGTGCACAACACACAAGAGACCCAATATGTTGGCTGCTACCTTCTGACTTCCTATTTGTGTCTATAATTTAAGCTCCATACACACACATTTGGGAGAGAAACCTAAAAGTTTGATGTACTTTCCTCCTTTGTTTGTTTCAAGTATTTCTTCACTAAGACTTTCCACACACACAAAAAATCATGAGTTAATATGAATAAGTTTTCATTAAGAGACTTTTACCATGTGTGCTCATTATAAAAGTTTGCAATTTCAAGCAAGCCACTAAAAAGTTTAGATTAGGCCCATGTGCCATTGCTCTAAACTTTTTTTTTTTTTTTCTTCTTCAAGCAACTGGTGTCAGATTGGATCTTAATGGTGTCAAACCGTAAGTGTGAAAGACAAAAATATCATTAGGTATAAATATGCCATTAATTTTTAAAACATCTTAACGACTTCAAATGAAAAACCTCAAAAAACTAGAAAGTAATAGATCTCACTGAGACCTATACCTTTCATATACAAACTATCTTCATTTAATTCCAAAAAGAAAAGATTTCACTTGTAGTTTGATATTACACTTGTGCATCATAACACTTACCCAAAAAAAAAAAGTTCATTCCATCCAAAGTTCATTTTTAGATAATGGAAATTATATTTCCGGCTTCAGTCATCTGAGGATGCATCGGGCCAACAAAATTACAAGCCGAAAAACAATGTTCTGGTAAGACAAAAGTCACCCGAAAACACCGGTGCACTTTAAAAAAAAAAACAACTAAAACTCATCCACCATTGGAGACTACGGATCATGTAACCTGGCATCGGCATAAGGCCCCATAAGCGTGTGCGATGAGCCACCACCTTGATGCTTGCGCCCGGTAAACATCCAAGGGATCTTCCCCAGCCCGGCGTCTCTAACGAGAAAATGTCATCCAAAGGCGTTATCGCCGCCCACCAAACGGGTGTAGGTTTTCACCATAGAGATCCCCTTGAAAAGACGGGCGCCTCCAAATGAGGAAAGTGGCGCCCTCGGGCATCACCGCCGTCGTAGTAGTGAGCGGCCAATGCCATGTCCCCCAGGGCCACGCCCGATCGCTTTGTCGGCGGCGTGCACCATCGCCCGAAATACGAGATATGGAAAACAAATGCCGGCGTCAGCGCCATCCTCGCCATACCTTTCCACGACTCCTCCACCTTGACGAGCGTTGTGGAAGCCACCATGGCCCGACCACCGGGTTCATCCCGATACGGCCAACCCGATTGCTTCCGCCATCGCCATCGCCCTGCCCGAGAACACCACCACCATGGTCGACGAACTGCGGCGCCCATCGTCTTGGGGTCGCCGGATCAGCCCGCACTAGGTTCTCTAAGCGCCCGGATATGGGCGTCGACCGCACCACCATGGGGTCGAATCTTCGCCTGCTCCGCCCAAAGCCACCTCTCCACTCCACTTTTGCCGCATCGTCCGCATCGCTTCCAAATCAATGGCTCAAGACCCGGCGCCGCCCGCGAACGTGAGGACACCAAATCAGGCCCGAAAAGGCTCGATCCGGCCCCAGTAAGGCCCGCATCAGGGCTTGGAACCGTCGCCAAGTCCATGTGCCCGCAACCATCGTAAAGGCGGCGAGGACCAGGAACCACACGACAAAGCCCATCACTCCTCCATGCCCAACAACTTCCGCCCGGGCCGCACCTCCAAATCTCCACCGCACCACGCCCGGCCACCACAGCGTAGGCTGCGACCGAAAACCGCCATGGCTGCCTTGCCCCCCCGGAGAGGCAAACCTCTTGGGCCGAGCCGAGATCCTCGCCGCCGCTATCCTAGGAGCTCGCCACGGGCCTCCCATCGGACTCCCCGGCGGCGGCGAGGGTGAGGAATGGAGGGGGGAGGAAGGGGTGGCGGCGGGCTAGGGTTTCGCCGCCCGTCTCGCTTTGTGCGGAGGCGATGCGCCGTGGAAGTCCATCTTTGATCCTTTTTTACTTCCACGAGTTCGGCGTGTCTTTGCGATCCATCTTCGACCTTTTTCCAATCATATATTGGTTGTCAAAAGGCTGGTTATAGTTTTTTCTTGTTAACTTAAGCACATTTTACATCAACTAATAATACAAGCACCAAGTAAAACCAGGAGACAACGTAAATCACACATAACCATTCATCAATGGTTGACCTGCTTCCTGCTTATTCCTTCCATGCTTGCTAGCTTCTCTCTCTCTCTCTCTCTCTCTCTCTCCCCCTACAAACAAACAAACAGGCATGTCTGTCAAATATTATAATTGACTATTTGTGTGGAAGTGTCATCAAAACTTCAGAAGTATGAACGATTTTTGGAGATGCCGAGTAAAGATGCCGTGAGCAACAACAAGGCTGATAAATAGTTCATACCCAAACTCAATGTGTTTTTCAGCACAATGAACACCCAAGTTAAATAAATAGTCATTCCATTAATGGGCATATAATTAAAATAGTTAATTCGAAACGGCAAATGGCTAGATGACATGTCCAAGCTATTGTACCTTTCGACAACATAACTCCACACCAAGGTAGGATTTCACTTCTAATTGTACATGCAACACTTATAAAAAAAAAAGTTCATACGAACCAAAGTTCAAAATCTAATTCTTCGATGAGGTTCGGCGCTACACCGCGGACTAGCCGATGGTCCTATGACGCCTTTGAGGCCCAAAAGCAAAACGCACCATGGTGCGTCAATTCCACTTGGTCCCTTCCTCATGTGGAAGGTCGGGTGAAAAACTAGCCCAGCCGACGCATCTACGGGCCCGGGGATGAGAATTCATAGCTCGGCGGTACCAGGACACAAAAGGTGGGCCCCTAGAGGGTCCTCATCCGCCTTAGAGGCTCGGTGGCTCGCGAACACGAGATACGTGAGCTAGGCTGTCGCCCGGTAAGGAAGGGTCATCTCTTGACACCCTACAAGGATCCTGAGGCTAAAATCTTGTGTAAAGCAATCGAGATAGACATCCGTAAAGACTTAGGGAACCACAGCGGTCGCAAAATCAAGTCGTCACCAAGACATAAAACCCATAAAGATCCCTCCTTCACTTCTATGTGGGCTCGAGGGCTAATGTCGGGGATATAATAACCGGGTTCCCTAAGCACGTTCTAGGGGGAAGTGTCTATCGGAAGGAAATGGATTAAGTCCAACTAATAGGTTTAATCATCTCTAGGCGGGGCTATTGACCCCGAGACCCGGGCTCTAAGCCTCGGACCGCTTGTCTTACCCGAGTGACGTCCTACAAAGGGACCCTCGGGCATAGAATGAACGACCATGGAGTACAGCGGCATGCCTTGGCCCCGGCCCAGACATGCAAGGGGAGAAGGTATGTCATTGTGATCTCCGTGCCCATGCCATCGGCCCGTGCGAAGCTATGCACAAGGGAGTTGGCCGGTATCGAGTCTAACAACTCCCAACGAGATGGGTCATGAGCACGCGCCTAGTCGTGCTCCACGGAACCGTATGGGCTAACCTCATGGCCGGCGACTCGAATGCGACTACGATAGATCACAACCCCAAGCCATCCCATAGGAAAAGAGAGGCCGGCGCCGCGATAGGGGCTCGAGTATGACACACGAGCACGGTACAGTCGACCACAACATCGCCAGGATGACAAGACTCGGTGCACGAAGACGGAGGAGAAGACTAGGACGAAGGCCATGATCGCTGTAGTACTAGGTTTCCTTGGCCGCTACAACAACTCACATGTAACCCTGACCTCCCCTTGAGCTATAAAATAGGAGGTAGGCCATCCACTCTAGGAGAGGGAAAACCAGCTAGGATTCACTCTCACACACCGCCGAAAAGAGCAAGAACGATCCACGACTCCGCCTCTTGCTCCTCTAAGTTCCACAACCTCGCTTCAAAGGCGCCTGGGGAAGTTCTTCACCACCACCACAATTCCATTCTCCCTACGAGCTCTATATCTCAGAGTCGGGCTCAAGCCATTGTGGGCTTGAAATCTAAACTCTTCGGGGACTTGGGAGCATGCTTCCTTTCCCTCATTCATTGTAAACACTACCTCCATAGTCTAAACCGCGTGACATCCCCAAAGCTCACGACTGGGTAGGGATGATTTGTTGCACGAACAAGTATAAATCTTGTGTCTCATTGCCCCTTTTACTTTACGACAACTTACTACTTTTTCTTTACTATTTCCAAGCTAAACATGCTAGCACATAATTACTCATTGGTCAGATTTCTAAACACGGACAATCAAATTGTATTCTAGGGGGTAAAATAGACTTTTCATGTAGGAATTAACACTGTTAGTGGAAGTGTCAAATAGGAAAAGAAAACTCGAGTTGGGAACATATAGGAAAGATTTATAGTTTCGGTACCAAATAGAAAACATTATTTTTAGGGCCAAATAGGAAACTCTCTCAATACACGCCATCCCTGCCGTCTGGCCATCCTCCCCCCCGCCACCAGGCCCCTTCTAAGCCCACCGAAAGAGAGCGCCGGATTTGGAGAAACGAGGCGAGCAAATCCATCGGCCCAGAAAATCACGCGTTGCCGGCGAGCAAAAACAACTGAGCGAGTGTTGTTTAGCATTTCTATTTATTTTTTTGTGTTTGTTGACGTTGTTTACAATGAGACGTAAATATCATAAATTCATAATAACTACGATGGCCAATGTTCCATAGGAAAGTTTAAAACGAAGTGTGCCATAACTTTTAAACAAAGCAAGGGAGGCCTATGACAGTGTCTTTGGTGAGGACCGAGGACCGCAAACCCTCGCATAAAGAGGCGCCCGCGAGAGATCTTCTAGGATTCGCCACGTGAGGGGCTGAGGCGTCAGTAGGCGGCGCGAGCCACCGCGTCCTGATTAACGATGACGACTGGGTTATATATCCGGCGAGTAATAATGTTAGATCTCCTTAATTTCTGCTAAGGAGGACAAAACTAATTGATTCCTCCTAATACGTCATTCATGGCGTGTCGTTGTAACTTTCAACACTTCCGTCTTAATACAAAAAGCACAAACATACTCCCTTCGTCCCATGCACTTTGACGTTTTTGACTTTTGAACTTCATGTTTGACCATCCGTCTTATTCAAAATATTTTTGCAAATCATAAAATAAATTAATCAATATTCAAGTATCTTCATTGATAAAAATAAGTCGAACAAAATAAATTATATTTATGCAAAAAATTTGAATAAGACAGTAAGTATCGAATAAGATGGCACGGAATTCGGGGTGACAAACTTCGATGGGACGGAGGGAGTATTTGAGAAAAAAAAAGTGTACCATAGAATCGAGTACAATAAGAGTATATTAGAAAATATAAAAACATATTCAAGAAAAAAAAAAAGTGTGCCATAGAATCGAGTACAGTAAGAGTATATTATAGAAAATATAAAAACATATTCAAGAAAAAAAAAAGTGTGCCATAGAATCGAGTACAGTAAGAGTACTACTCCCTTCATTTCAAATTATAATGCATTCCAAGAATCTTAAAAGAGTCAAAATATTTCAAGTTTGACTAAAATTATAAAGAGAATTAAAAACATTTATAACATTAAATAAGTATGTTACGAAAATATATTTAACAAAAAATCTAATAATACTTAGTTAACATTCTAAATATTATTATCTTATCGTATAAATTTGATCAAACTTATATTTCTTTGACTCTTAAGACAATGTCTTCTAATTAGAGACGGAGGCTCTCCACCATTCTCTATCCAGTCTTCAGTCTGCCCCTTCACAGCTTCACTGACCAGGAGGACGGCAGACGCAGCACCCTCGCCGTAGTCGATCTGCCGGCCTGCTCTTCCCATGTCGCCATGCGCCCTCCACCGTGTTCAGGTACCTCCTACCCATCCCGGCTCCCTTCCTCCGTTCCTCTCTCTCTCCCCCTCACTCCAGCAATCTTACTTTAGGGCCAGATCTGTTCTATTTCCAAATCGCATCAGGCCTTGGCTGATATGGTTAGTTTGTTGGAACCTGGGAGAAATCGACCCAAAACTAACAAATACAACGGAAATTATGTACTATAATATCTGAACTTCCGTCTGATGTTTACGATCGGACGAATTTCGGTATTGCATAGTCGCTTCGACGGAGATACTATCTGATCTTATTTTTTTTTCGATTCGACGAACTTCCATCTTGCATAGTCACTTCGACGAAGAGAGTATCATCTTATTCTTTTGTTTAGTTTGCTGGGTCGCCCTTGTTCGAGGTCAGAGGGCAAGTTACGCATCTGTTCCATCTTTGGCACTAATCTTATTTGAAATTATTTAAAACTAATCTGCCCTGGCTATTCAACTATCGAACTGTGGATTAATTGGTTAGATATTTACTAACTAAACTGCTAACAATATAATCGCCTAGAAGATCTGGGACATTTAGAAAACCTTGTACAAAAAATTATATGAGTGAAGCCATGCCTTTGTCACACCACACCTGCAATAAAATATTGAGAAAAAAGTTAGTAACATTCTGATTTCTGCAGATTAAGCAAGATTTAGAATGGTATTTAAATAAAGATAAGAAGAGCAAACATTCTTCATACTTGCCAGGAACAGTACTGAGTGATCCATTTTACTAGGGTGGCAGGTTTGTGCTACCTAGCTAGTTATAAATCTCTATTCTTACCTTTAGAGTTCATTGCAGATAATTGGGCGTGTGTGCCATCAGATGGCCATGTTGTATGAGTGTATTGCTATCAGGGGATATGGGGATGTGCTCTGCAGAACTTAGAAATGCTTTGATCGAAATTTACATTTGAAACTACTGCCTGTCAATGTCACAATTTTGAATTTTCTGACATTTGTCATGATTTCCTTGTTTCTATGCTTGGACTATGATTTTTTTTTCTTTGCTCTTATCAACAGTTTTTCTTTCTCTTTCCAGTGAGCAATAAAAACAACAAAAGATGGACCCTGAGGAGGAGGACCTTTCTATTTCTACGGCCAAGATAACTGATGATCTAGTAGTGGAAATACTGTCACGTTTGCCATACAAATCCTTTTGCCGTTTTCAATGCGTATGCAAATCATGGCTTGCTTTCTCGTCCGATCCCCACTACTCCCAGAAGCTGCCCAAAGTTCCAACTGGTTTTTTCTGCCAAGATCGTGGCAACTATGCTGTCCATTTTGTCAGTCTTTCCAAAAATGATGAAGGCATTAATGGAACTCTTAGTTTTTGCCACATTATGAACAACTGAAGTTTATTGACTGTTGCAATGGCCTAGTCCTTTATAAGTATAGGAGCAGCCATACTTCTCCTGACGTTTTAAGCTTCATTGTGTGCAACCCAGCAACACGGGAGTGGAGAATACTTCCTGATACTCAACGAAAAGTCAGACAAGTTCAGTTATAAAACATTTCTGGGCTTTGATCCATCATGGTCACCACACTTTTTGTGTCTTCAACTTTCATGTGGAGCGTGGTCCTTACAATATGGTGCATACTGGTAGCAGTAAAGTTGAGATGTTTTCATCTCGTGACTCCATGTGGCATGTGTATTCTGATTTGTGGAATCCTGAGTATTTTGAGATCTCGGTTTCTGGCAGACCACGCATATTTTGTGATGGATACTTGTTTGCCCACTCAGATCGTGATGTTTTTGGTGTTAGAGGAACTGGTTGCAGAGACCATCGGACTTGGTATACTACCGTTAAATTGGACAATTAAGTTGCCACTCCACAAGGATGACTGTCATGCGGATCATTGCTTTAGAGGTTGCCTCGGTCAATCTTCAGGAATCTTACACTATGCAGTGGCAGAGGAGGATGGCTGCACAGTTCTCATATGGAGTTATGCTGCTGGTAATCCTCATAGATGGATTGTTGAGCATAGTCTTAGTATGAGAGATGCATTTGGAAGGGATGACTTTGTTCACTATGATGATGGTTGGTTTTGGACTTGCAATTATGAAATTATCGGTTTTGACCTGGAAAGGGATGCTCTTTTCCTCATTGATGAAAAGACAAACAAGCTTCTTTCGTATGGTATCAGCACTGGGAAGCTTAATGAGATTACAGATTGCCGTCACTGTAGGTATATGTACTACGTTGCCTGCTACTCAAAGTTGCCAGACCTGGAACCTTATGGAAGACACGACTGACTTCTTTCTATTTTAGCTGTGATGCTCATCGTCATGAACCCATGAGCACTTGTTTTGCATGTTGTTATTTTGAAAATGGAGAAGCTTCATCTGTGTTTCCTTTCTTTCTTGTAAAATGTTGTATTTAGTGGTATGTGACTTGGCAAAAACATAATCTAGATTTCAGTTTGTGGCTTTGTGTGCTGAAGTTCTTTGTTGCTGATTGTTTTGGCATCAGAATAATGGCATTGCCGAGGATAACTTTGTTCACTATGAGAAATGTAGGATTTGGACCTGTGATTATGAAATTTTTGCTTTTGCTCATTGCTAAAAAAAGGTAAGTAATCTTCTTTTGAATGGTGTATTGGCATAGCATGGTGCTAGAATAAAGAAATAGGATAGTCCTGTTTTTGTAAGAAGCAGGATAGTCCTTTTTTTATTGAACCGAGGGCAACCCCCATTCCCATTACTTTCGTAACGGGAATGCAACAGAGTTCAGAGTTCAAGGTAGCTAAAGAACAGAGATAACTGAGCTAGAGAAACAAAAGGAGGGCAGAGGCTTACAAGCGCATGACCAAACAGCAGCTATTTGAATCCTGACAAAAGTCTAGGAAAGATAATAAAGCAGCAAGATATCCTGGTTACACGCATCACCAGCAGCAGATTAGAACCACCAAAAGACTGAACAGTTATCAGTTCTAGAAGCTGAAAACGGACGAATATCAAACATTGACCGAGACCTATCCATCACAGCAATCTTTTTTGAGATAGCAGGATAGTCCTGTTATTGTAAACGATGAATCCGTTCAGGTTTGCGTGATCTTTTTATTTCCTTCTTGTTAATCGGTGGGACCATGAAGCGACGTCCACTTTGCCTACCGCTGCCCACCCGCTATGCCCTGTGAAGCGCGATGCCAAGGTCCGTTTTCTTTTTTTCATTCATCATCACTGCAGCAGCATCACGAGCCGAGAGGAGCAGACATATTCTTTTCCTTCACCAAATTGGCTCGTTAGTCGGTGCCCGTTGTCTCGACCTGCTGGCCTCCACGTCTCCACTACTTTTTTTTTTTCTGCCGTTAACATTTTCCTACTAGCAATCAATTCCCACGCGCACAAAGGCATGAAGGTAGCTAGCCAGCCAAAGTGCCAAACCCCCAAACCCCATTGTCTGCACTGGACTGTGAGTGGAACAAATGCTCGATTCTTCATGGTTGAATCAACTGAGAACGTCCCGTGTATTGCATCACATTGCTCGTCCTGTGTATTTTTGTGTGTTGATGTTGCTTATAGTGAGCCAACTGAGACCGTTTTTTTTTTTTTTTGGCAACAACCGAGAACGTTAGATCCAACAACATCAATGACCCTGGTTGAATCCATGGTGGCAAAGGTGAGGATAATTTGTTATAAAAAAAGTTTCGGCATGGAGATATTTTTACTAGTAAAGAAAAAAAAATATAATATATATCCTCTCCTTCTCAAAAAGAGTGTTATTTTTGACTTTACCGCTTCATCTTATTCAAATTTTTTTGTGTCGGTTATAGGATCAATAAATCAGTATCAAAGTATTTCTAATGATAAATAAGTCATAAAAAATAATATTTATCAAATCTTTTTAAATAAGACGGATAATGAAACGTGATATATGAAAAATCTAAAACGACTCTCTTTATGAGACGGAGCGAGTAGTGTTCTAACCCGATTGAACTGCCTCTTTGCGTTCTCTTTCTCCTCCCGAAGTGTCGCCGCCGCCCATCACTCAGCATGAACACCAACGACACCCTACCGCGCTCACGACAACCTCATTCTCCCTCCTCTCCAGTCTCCCCGCCACTGTCATGGCCGTAGGCGCCACTGCTCCGGCTTGACCCGTCTGCCTCCATCGATGGAACACAAACGCTGCCCTCTCGCCATCCCACCGTCTCGCCCTTTCTAAGCCCACCGGAGAGAGAGCCGCTAGATTTGGATAAAAGAGGAGATCAAATCCAACGGTCCAGAAAAATCAAGCGTTCACAGGAAGCAAAACAACCGAGCTAGTGTTGTTTCACATTTCTCTTTTTTTTTGTGTGCGTTGAAGTAGATATCATAAATTCGTAACTACTCCCTCCGTTCAAAAAAAAAATACAACTCTAGCACAGTGTCATAGTTTAGTATATCAAATTTAATCAATTATTGATAAAAACTATTAATATTCATGTTATCAAATAAATATCATTAGATTCATTATGAGATGTATTTTTTAATAAATTAATTTGAAGTCATAAATGTAAATAGTATTTAGTAAAAATTTGATTAAACATACACTATTTTTATAGGCATAGAATTTATAGTTGCATGTTCTGTGGCACGGAGATCATAGGAAACTTCTTGAAAAAGTGTGCCATAGAACTATAGGCAGTAGAAAATAATAAAACGATCTCGTCCATGCCCTCCATGCCCTCCCCGTCTCTATCCTTTCTTCAGTCTGCTCCTTCACTGGCCAGACGGCAGACGCAGCACCCTCGCCGTAGTCGATCTGCCTGCCTGTTCCTCCCATGCTGCCATGCGCCCTCTACCGTGTTCAGGTACCTCCTACCCCTCCGTCCCTCCCTCCCTCCTTCCTTCCCTTTAGCAATCTTTAGGGCCAGATCTATTCTATTTCCAAATCGCAGTGGCCTTGGCTGATTGGTGTAAGGATATGGTTACTTTGTTGGAACCTGGGAGAGATCGACCAAGAACTAACAAACACAACGGGGATATTATCTGATTTTTACGATCCGACGAACTTCCATCTTGCATAGTCACTTCGACGAAGAGAGTCATCTTATTGTTTTATTTTAGTTTGCTGGGTCGCCCTTGTTCGGAGGTCAGAGGGCAAGTTGGCATCTGTTCCATCTTTGGCACGCAGTTGGACTGCAATAATATTTGAAATTATTTGAAACTAATCTGCCCTGGCTATTCAACTACAGAACTGTGGATGAATTGGCTAGATATTTACTAACTGAACTGCTAACAGTATAATCGCCTAGAAGAGTGGACATTTAGAAGAACCTTGTACAAATAAATTAGCTGAGAAAAAAGGTCAGTAACATTCTGATTTCTGCCGATTTAGCAAGATTAAGAATGTCATATAAATAAAGATAAGAAGAACAAACATACTTCATACTTACCAGGAACAGTACTCAGTGGTCCATTTTACTGGGGGTGGAAGTTTCGTGCCACCTAGCTAATTATCTCTATTTTCACCTAAGTTCATAGCAGATAATTGGATGTGTGCTATCAGATGGCCATGCTGCGTCAGCGTATTGCTATAAGGGGATATGGCCATATGGGGATGTGCTCTGCAGAACTTCGAAATGCTTTGAACTTAGATATGCCTTAATTTTGAAACTGATGTACTCTAAAGTCAGAGTTACAATTTTCTGACATTTGTCATGATTTCCTTGTTTCTATGTTTGGAGTACGACTTTTTTTTTTTCTTTGCTCTTATCAACAGTTTTCTTTCTCTTTCCGGTGAGCAATAAAAAACAACAAAAGATGGACCCTGAGGAGGAGGACCTTTCTATTTGTACGGCCAAGATAACTGATGATCTAGTAGTGGAAATACTATCCCGTTTGCCATACAAATCCTTTTGTCGTTTTAAATGCGTATGCAAATCATGGCTCGCTTTCTCGTCCGATCCTCACTACTCCCAAAAGCTGCCCAAAGTTCCAACTGGCTTTTTCTACCAAGACAATGACAACTCTGGTGTCCAGTTTGTCAGTCTGTCCAAAAATGATGAAGGCATTGATGGAACTCTTAGTTTCTTGCCACATTATGAACATCTGAAGTTTATTGACTGTTGCAATGGCCTAGTCCTCTGTGAGTACAAAGAGCAGCCTTACTTCTCCAGACATTTTCCGCTTCATTGTGTGTAACCCGGCAACACGAGAGTGGAGAATACTTCCTGATACTCAACGGAAGTCAGACAACAACTTCAGTTATAAAACAATGTTGGGCTTTGATCCATCACGGTCACCGCACTTTTGTGTCTTCAACTTTCATGAGGATAATGACCCAGATAATTTTTATGATGGTACTAGGACAGTTGAGATGTTTTCATCCCGTGACTCCATGTGGTTAGTGTATTCTGATTTGTGGGATCCAGAAACATTTCGATTCTTTGTTTGTAGTCATAGACCACACGTGTTCCTTGATGGATTCTTGTATGCACTTTCAGATCGTGATGTTCTGGTGTTGGAGGAACCGGAGGCAGAGAACATGGGTGTACCACCCAGTAACTGGACAATTAGGTTGCCACTCCACAGGTATGACTGCTTTGCAGATCGTTGCTGGAGTGGTTGCCTTGGTCAATCTTCAGGAATCTTACACTATGCAGTACCAGAGAAAGATGGTTGCACAGTTCTCATATGGAGTTATTATTATGATGGTAGTCCTTTTGACTGGACTGTTGTGCATAGTCTTAGTATGAGAGATGCATTGGGAAGGGATGACCTTGTTCACTATGAGGATCATTATTTTTGGACTTGTGATTATGAAATCATAAGCCCTTGACCTGGAAAGGGATGTTCTTTTCCTCATTGATAGAAAGACAAACAAGCTTCTTTCATACGGTATCAGCACGGGGGAAGCTTAATGAGATTAGAGATAGCTCTGGCTGGGCTGTGTTCTGTACTGAGTACTATGTTGCCTGCTACTCAAAGATGCCAGACCTATAACTTTATTACTAAGTCACAACAAGAACCAGTGGCTTCTTCATACTGTGACTGTCATCGGCATGAACATTTGTTTATCATGCTGTTATTTTGAAAATGGGGAAGCTTTATCTATCTATGTGTGTGTGTGTGTGTGTGTGTGTGTGTGCGTGTGTGTTTCCCTTGTAAGATGTTGTATGTAGTTGCTATGGTATGTTAATTTAGTAACCTGGGAGGTTAATTTAGTAACCTGGGAGGCTATGTGACGTGAGAAAAAACGCCTTATATATTCAGACTAAAGTTCATGGCCTTTTGTGCTGTAGTTCGTTGTTGCTGATTGTTTTGGCATCAGAGAAATGGAATTGCAGAGTATGTTGGTTGCCTAATTAACCACCGTGGCCGTTAATTGCCAGGTGAAGGTACTACTTCAGTCTGCGGTACCTATACAATGCGATTCCATCTAACATGGTTTTTGCTGTCAAAACGATTATACTCTGCTGACTTGTCACTGGATTCTACTCATAATGCTGGTCAACAGTTGGTCGATGCTGAAACATCTGTGTCAGAGCCTATTTCAGTTTTCCTCTGAACTTTGGGATATCTATGTCTACAGCGGGAGCAAACAAGAAACACCTGAAATACGGCAAAATATGCAAGTTCAATAATGACGTATTGGCATAGCATGGTTTTTGTAAGAAGCGATCAGTATGCACATATTTGAGTGATCTGTTTTTTTTTTTTCCTTAGTACTCGGTGGCACACTGGCACCATATTTGAAAACAGGGGAAGCTTCATCTCTCTCTTGTTTCTTTTAAGATGCTGTACGTAGTTGCTATGCTATGTTAATCAGTTAATGTACTAAACTGGGAGGCTATGTGCCTTGAGGAAGCCTTATTCAGATTTCAGCTCCTGGCCTTGTTTGCTGAAGTTCTTTGTTGGTGATTGTTTTGGCATCAGAGAAATGGAATTGCATAGTATGTATGTTGGTTGCCTAATTCGCCACGGTTGCCGTCAATTGGCCAGGTGGATGTGCTACTACAGTGGGTCTCTATCTTTTTTTTTTTTCCCTGTGAAATTGTGAAATCGTTTAGGAAAAAGTCTAAATCGTTGCCCCCACCTATGGGAGGTGGACTACATAACCCCCAAACCTATGAAACGGTCTAAATCACCCCCGAATTTTTCAAAATCGGTCAAATTACCTCCTAAAGCAGTTTTGAAAAATCATAGAAAAATCATAAAATGAAAAATAAAATTGTGTTAGACTCAAATGGATAGATCTATGCAATGAACATATAATATGGGTATGCTTTAGTACATTTTTACCATATTATATGTTCACCGCGTCAATCTACTCATTTTGAGTCTAACACAAATTTTATTTTTCCATTTTATGATTTTTCTACGATTTTCTATGATTTTTCAAAACTGTTTTTAGGGGGTGACTGGCCGGGTTTAAAAAAATTGAAAACTTAGGTTTTATGGGAGATTATAGTCCACCTCCCATAAAATGTGATTTAAACTTTTTCCAATCGTTATTGTCTCCGGCTCGTCACTAGGTTCTACACTTGTACTAAGTAGTCAACAGCATGTCTGATGCTGAAACACCTGTGTCAGACGGTCACAAGCTATTTCAGTTTTGCTCTGAACTTTGGGATTTCTTCTACTAGTCTGCAGCAATAGCCAACAAGAAACACACTGTACGAAAATACGGCAAAATATGCAAGTTCAATAATGATGTGTTCGCATAGCATGATGGTTTTTGTAAGAAGCGTTTACTCGGTGGGACCATAAAGCGACGTCCACTTTGCCTACTGCTGCCGACCTTCAGGTAGACCCGTTTTTTTTTTTTTTAATCACTGCAGCATCACGAGCTGAGCCATCTCGTCGGTCGTTGCCCGTTGTCCCCGACCTACTGGCCTCCACGGCTCCACTATCTCTCTCTGTTTTTTTTTCCTGCCGTGAACATTTTCCCACTGGCAATCAATTCCCACGCGCACAAAGGCACAAAGCAAAGGTAGCCAGCCAGCCAAAGTGCCAAACCCCCAAACCCCATTATCTAGCACTGCAGTGGACTGTGAGCGAAACAAACGCTCGGTTCTTCTTCTTCGTCGCCTCCTCCCTCGTCTTGCCACCAAATACACGGCGGCTGCGGCTGCTGCCGCTGGTTCGGCCGCCGTCTCCCGTCCCCGCTCTCAAGCTTGCAAGAAGCGTCCCTCCTGCCTGCATCTTGGCTAGGTAACTGGTTCTACTCCTTCTGTTCCTCCCTGTTTCCTGCTCTGTTCGGTAGGGCTCTGTGGTGCTGTTCTTGGATTTCAAGGTTCCCTGAAACTTTCCTTTTTTTCCCTTCAAATTTGGCCGCGGGGATCCCCAAATTTGGGTTATTTGTCTCTATGATATGGTTTTGCGGTGCCCGGATGGTCACTTCAGAATTTAGATTATTGTTCATAGAATCTCTGCTTAGCAAGGTACTTACATGTTCTTACCTAGGCAAAACAAACTCTAATCCGCGGCTGATAGCGCTAGGAGTGACTATGCACTTTGTGTTCCTTAACGTCTTAATTTAGCCCTTTATTTTTTTCCTTGAGTTATATATTTTTTTTGCCTGTTTGTAGAACCCTTAGTTTGTGTGTTATATTTCTTTTTGATGTGTGTATTTAGTAAACCAAGACTGAAGATGGATTTAGATTATTCACTAATCCTTTTCTCCCAAAGGAACTACTGAAGTTGGATTTCTTCTCTATTCTTATGGCAGGATAAGCATACACCTTTTTTCAGTGAACCAAGACTGAAAGACTGCTGTGCCGACCACCCTGCAATTTGCCAGATTCTTTCTTGCCCAAAACCACAAAGAAAAGGCCCAATGTTCTGCTAAGCTGGAGATGTTCCTAGAGCCAGTCATCTTATCTTATAGCTAAACTACTGAAAAGAGATCCTTGTGAGACACCAACAATCAAATGGCACACCCAACCTTGTCAGCTCTCCTCGGATGCCTCACACTGCTATGCATCTTGGCACTAGCCATGGCGGCTGACAACAATACCATCGGCTCTGGCCAGATACGCTTGGATTGTGGAGCAACAAGCGCAACGAGCCAGATGCTGATGGCCGGACTTGGACAGCGACGCCAAGTCCAACTCCGCGCCTTCACCGAAAGGGATTAGAGCCGCTGCTTTATCCCAGGACCCTTCACTACCATCCCCTGCTACGCCTTACATGACTGCTCGCATCTTCACCTCAAACTACACCTATTCCTTTCCTGTTAGTCCTGGTCGCATGTTCGTGCGCCTCTACTTCTATCCTACCAATTACAATGACAGCAACCATACTGCTGCAGATGCTTACTTTGGTGTCACAGCAGGCAATCGTTATATGACTTCAATGCCTCCCAAACTGCTGCTGCAGCTACTCCAGTTAGTGTTGCCTTCTTTGTTCTCGAATACTCCATAAACGTTCCTGAAAGCAGTCTAAACCTCACTTTCTCCCCATCCACACACCACAAAGGCTCTTACGCATTCATCAACGGGATTGAAATCGTGCCCACACCTGACCTCTTCACAACACCACCAGCCAATGAGGCGGATCTATCTTCTATTTATGCTGGAACGGGGTTCCAAACAATGTACCGGCTTAATGTTGGAGGCCAGGTCATCTCTCCAAAAGGAGATGTTGACTTCTACCGTTCATGGCAAGACGACAGTCCTTACATATATGCTGGTTATGGGGTGGTCTTTGGGAAAGACAAGAATGTTAGCATCACCTATACTGCACCAAATTACACTGCACCAGTTGATGTCTATGCAACTGCTCGCTCTATGGGGCCAAATCCCCAGATCAACCAGAACTCCAATCTTACATGGATTTTACCCGTTGATGCTGGGTTCTACTACCTCCTGAGGTTCCATTTCTGTGAGATCCAGTATCCGATAACAAAGGCGAATCAGAGGTCATTCTTCATCTACATCAACAATCAGACAGCACAAGAGGAAATGGATGTCATCGCGCTTAGCGGAGGAATTGGCAAGACAGTGTTCACAGAATATGTTACCGTCACAAGTGGTTCTGGTCAGACGGAATTATGGGTTGCCCTCCACCCAGACCTTAACACGAGACCTGAATACTTGATGCAATATTGAGCGGTCTGGAGGTCTTCAAGCTGCAGAATTATGGAAACAATAGTCTTAATGGGCTCAATCCTCCCCTTCCATCTGTTGAACCTAATAATGTGAAACCTAGTGGGAGAAACAAAGGTTCTGCGCCGGCAGTCATTGGTGGAGCTGTTGGTGGTTTTTGCTGCGCTACTCATTGTCATTATTGGTGTGTGCATCATCTGCAGAAGAAAGAAGGTAGCAAAGGAATCTGGGAAACCCGATGATGGCCAGTGGACTCCTCTCACTGATTACAGCAAGTCACGGTCAAACACCTCAGGGAAGACAACAACTACAGGGGAGCCGTACATCAACATTGCCATCTAATCTTTGCCGCCACTTCCCATTTGGTGATATCCAGGCAGCCACCAATAATTTTGATCAAACCTCGCTCCTCGGCCAAGGTGGTTTTGGAAATGTGTACCTTGGAGAGATAGATAATGGCACAATGGTGGCAATCAAGCGTGGTAACCCAACATCTGAGCAGGGTGTCCACGAGTTCCAGACTGAGATTGAGATGTTGTCGAAAGCTCCGACACCGTCACCTTGTGTCACTGATTGGGTATTGTGACGATATGAATGAGATGATTCTAGTGTATGACTACATGGCTAATGGGACTCTGAGGGAGCACTTGTACAACACCACGAAGCCAGCACTCTCCTGGAAGAAGCGGCTTGAGATATGTATCGGTGCGGCTCGGGGACTGCATTACCTGCACACAGGTGCAAAGCATACCATCATACACAGAGACGTCAAGACCACTAACATTTTGTTGGATGACAAATTGGTTGCTAAGGTTTCAGACTTTGGGTTGTCAAAAACTGGTCCGAATGTTGATAACACTCATGTGAGCACGGTTGTGAAAGGAAGCTTTGGGTACCTCGACCCCGAGTACTTCCGACGGCAGCAGCTCACTGAGAAATCAGATGTCTACTCTTTTGGAGTCGTGCTGTTTGAGGTCCTCTGTGCACGCCCGGCCCTGAGGCCCTCTCTTCCAAAGGAGCAAGTGAGTCTTGCCGACTGGGCACTGCACTGCCAGAAGAAAGGCGTTCTTGGGCAGATCATCGACCCACATCTGCAAGGGAAAATCTCTCCCCAATGTTTCATGAAGTTCGCAGAGACCGCAGAGAAGTGTGTGGCTGATCACAGCATTGACAGACCATCTATGGCCGATGTCCTCTGGAACCTTGAGTTTGCACTCAAACTACAGGAGAGCGCGGAGGACAGTAGCAGCGTCACCGACGGGACATCTTCAAACACATCACCACTTATCATCCCCAGGCTTCGCTCAGATGAAACAGCGATGGACACAACCACCACCACATCATCGACTGTGAGCATGACAGGACGGAGCCTCGCGAGTGTGGATTCAGATGGGCTGACCCCGAGCAATGTCTTCTCGCAGCTCATGCATCCAGGTGGCAGATGAAAACCGAAAATAGAACTGCAGTAAAACTCTTGATTTGCTACATGTTTCCAGTTTCATGGTATATATAACAAATTAGTATAGTTATCCTCTATGCATATTCAGTATATAGTTCCTTCAGCTTAAAAAATTTAGTTCATCTTATATGTATGTATTGTGCCAGAGCCTGATTTAAATTACCTAAACATGTACCTGAAGTATGTTCTCACTTCAAGGCCGATTTTTAATATTCACATGTATATGAAAGTAATGTGTCACTCTTTGATTTCCTTGATTGTAATCTCCTTTACTAGTAAATGAATTGGGAGACAGAGAAGGTTCAAAATTGACACCTGTATTTTCAGAGACCCGTATACATTTTTTTTCACCAAGCTCGAGTCCAATGTTTGGCTATCAGACCGCAGTACTCATATATACTTACTGATCGAGAGTCTACGCTGTGATTCCTGTCCACCTTGACATGTGAGGCATCAGCTGAAAGAAGCACACACGCCATCCCAATGATTACAAGGGCATGCCGGTAAGGCCAAAAGTGATTATTCGTTAGCGGATATTATATAATGGGCTCCATTACCTGCATGCAGAATATGTTACCACACCAACCAATCATGCTCTTCTTTCCAGATAGCCGCCATACCGGACGATCTATCCGCTAGCTAGGTCGTCTGACGTGACCGGCTAACTGTCGATCGAGCCCGTGACACACACGCTCAAGGCTCTCCCCACCGGGGACGGCAATGGTTACTGTCTCAACCTTCAGTTGCCTCCACATCTAAGTGCCTTTTGACATTTTTAACAGCAAAAGTCATACTCACAAGAGCGAAAAATATCCCGTTGCATGCAGCAGCCGGCAGCGGCAATCCAGCTTAGCAACCAGGGGTTGTACTTATTCTTTGGATGTTTGCCATGGAAAGCAGAGAGAAGTGAAAGCAAGCTGTTGTTACTACCATGACTTAGAATCTACCACTAGCTAACGTGCCAGCAACCCTGTGGCTTCAGTTGAGGCGGGCGTGCATTGCCCTGGAGGTCAAAGCACGCGAGGCAACCGCGATAGCTACAGCACGGTAGCTCCATTCGCACCGTACCCAGATAATAAGTCTAATTCAGTCATCACTCATCAGGCATGCGTTGCCCTGGACTGGAGGCCAAAAGAGCGAGTCAGCTGCGAAAGATACAACACGATAGAGCATTGCCTTTCTTTCTCAGATACTGAAATTTTAGCATTTGTGCTTTATTTACAAATTGAAGATTTTACTCAGCAGTATGTCTGAAAACTACATGAAAAAAATAGTACCTTTGAATCCTAAATTATAATATCTTTTCCGGCAGAAAAAAGAAAAGTTTGTCATCACTATCAATATTGAGAATGGCCAAACAGCTAGAACGTGTCAATTCTAATTTGTCCTGACAGATTTTATAACAGTGACCAATGGGAAAAATAAACTTTGGCACTTTATCCTAGAATTAGGGCAAATCGTGATGCTAGTGTTTGAGAATTCTGCAAACTACCCAGTACCCAACAGGTATTGATCACCTTCTCTTTTTTTTTCTTCGCGAGAAGCTAGTCACGACTCACGAATGAAAACAAATATTTTTTTCGAGATCTCCTCCAGATTCTTCTAAAAATATAAAAAAAAAATTATGGTTATAGCATGGTGAATCTGTTGATACTTTAGAGGATAAAAAGAGTGGATCCACGAGAGAATGTATAACATGATCCGAAGTTTGCATTTATTTGAGAACCAATGAACCGACCAATTTGTGAAAACTTCGGGGTAGTTTATCGAATAATGGGTCTCACTAAGAGAAAATTAAATATACCATTATTTAGCCTCAACAGGAATTGCACAACTACGTAGTTGGAGAAAATAAAGAGCAGACGATATTATCATTTTCGAGAAGATAGTATTTTTAAATCAAAAAAATTAGTTGGTGATAATTATATGGACTTCAGGCCAGTGAATACAGAAGGGGCTCATAGAGAGAAGATCATCACAATCAAACAAATAAGTAAAACTATTCACAACAATCATTTAGGGTAAAATTACAAAAATCCTCTAATGGAAAAGTTACCCAGGCCATTTGAGTGGACAACCTAGCTTGCTAGTTCATTTATACAGTTAAAGCAAAGGCTTGTTGCAAATCAGTGAATTGAAATTCACTTATTCTGAAGTCTTAAGTTTTTGGAATAATAACTTGAATGGAATTCAGAAAGAACATTATCTAACGGCCTTCTAGTGCCGTGAGGCTCATGTTATTCACGGACGATACCACTGTTGTTGTCGACTCTTCTAGGTCCGTCGTCTCTGCGTGCAAAATACCACGGCTCCATTGGTATTGGGAGCGGCGTGGTTTTGTTCTCCAGCATAAACACAACTGCTGACATAAGTGGTCTACAGTTTGGACTGTCTTGAACACACAAAAGTCCTATATGGATGCATCGTGAGATTTCATCGAGAGGACAATTCTCTTTTAACAGATGAGTCCACCAAATCCTCAATCTTGCCATCCTTCCATAGGTTCCATGCCTGAACAGAGATGAAATCTTTTTATCAGCTAATATATTTTTGGTGGACCATAAGGTACTGGATTGGGCGCATCCTCAATACTCACCTGGACTATCAGGTTAGGAAAGTCCATCGAGAAGATGTGGTGAGCTGATCTTTATTCCACTGACAATCTCCAATAGCGTAACACCGAAGCTGTAGGTGTCGACTTGACCGAAAAATGCACCTTCCATTGCATATTCAGGGTGACATATAGCCACTGTACAGATATTCGCTAGTTATTTAGGCTAGGGCAATCTGAAGTTCTAAACAAGTGCTAGCATACAAATTCCATATGAAGAATAGGCAGCGTGCGAGTTACTTACTATGTCCCAACAACCCGGTTTGTATTTGCTTGATTCTGGTCGCCACTGAATATCCTAGCCATGCCAAAATCTGATATCTTAGGGATCATCTCAGTGTCTAATAGAATGTTGCTTGCTTTGAGATCTCTATGGATTATAGTTAATCTTGAGTCCTGATGGAGATACATAATTCCTCGTGTTATCCCCTTGATTATCTTGAACCTTGTCGGCCATTGAAGCATTGATTTTCTTCCAAAGTCTAGTAAGAACAATGCATTTGGCATATCGAAAGGCATATGTGCATACTATTTATTGAGTTTGATCAACAGATGCGAAATTTTGAAACTACATGTACCAAAAATGAAGTAATCCAAGCTCTTATTGGGCATGTATTCATAAACCAATAACTTCTCGTCTTCATGAATACAACAGCCGAGAAGCCTAACTAGGTTCTTGTCTTTGCAACTTTGCAATCAAGATTACTTCATTTCTAAATTCCTCGATTGCCTTGGCCAGAAACTCTTGCTAAGTCTCTTGATGGCTACTTCATTGGTACCTTCCAACATTCCCTACAAGATTTTGTCGGTCAAAATTACACAGTTTAGATAGTGGTGTGGAGTAACTATTCAAGGTAAAAAAACCGTTTTTGCTATAATACCTTGTAAACTTTGCCAAAACCTCCCTTTCCAAGCATATTGGTGTCGAGAAATTGTCCGTTGCCATAGCAATGTCTTGAAGTCAATAAATGGAAACTCTAGATTCTTGTCTCGGCTTAGTCGCAGTAGACCTCAAATATTCTAGCATCTGTCTCTCTTACGGGCTTTCTTCTTTTCGCCGTGTTCCTGCTAGGAGAAATGACAATGAGTTCTCACTTTCGTCAACATTTACACAACAACTGCGTCTTGCACGAAACTATCTCCTTTTTTACCTCTGTACTAGTAGCAATGCACGTGCGGCACGCACGTGCTTATGATTATTGACACGTGACATCTTAAATTATTTTAGTGAGTTCAAACCTAAACAATAGAAAGCAATTTAAATTAATACTAAGAAAAGGTTGTGTCAAACTTATGCTCCTTCTAGAAACATGAATCATTGCTCGATGGATCGATAGGGCTTAAAATAATTTTTTTGTTCATAGTTGAGACAAATAGAATTGTCATCATAAATAGAGGTTATATATTACCTAAACATAGATTTCACAAATTGGTGTCTTCTAAAATATATAATCTCTATTGTCTTTTACTACACATAGTAATAAATAAGAAGACAAATATATTTTTTGACCTATGGGGCACCCCCTCTAACTTTATATACAAAAGATTATAGCAAACCTAGGTTTCGAATGCTGAAAAGTTTCAATCATCAAGACAAAACTTATCTTCAAAATCGAAGTATGCAAAATTTTAAGATTTACCCACATGGGACGTTGACATCCTTTGTTCATGAGTTATTTCTGATAAGCTGCAGTTCTCCTGAGATTATTGGTTAGTAAGGACTCTTACTATCCATGCTAATTAATTTCCTATCTATTCTCAGTACATGCCGAAAGAATTTAAGGGTATTAGAGCAAAAAGCTAAAATAATATATTTTCTAAAAACAAAAGGTAGTTGCTCATATTTTTTTACATATTATACTCTAAATGGAGGCTAATAATGTTAGGTTAGACACATTACTAATTTAACGGCGATCAGTCTACATGTATCATGAAGTTTAATGACACCAACATTACCTCCCAACAATTATCAAAACAATAAGAAGCGAGCATAACATGAGCATAATTAATTGATCATTTTGCAAAGGCCACAACACAATAACAAATACTAAACCATTTTAAATTGAAACTAATAAATATTTTTATTGAGGAGGCCAAATTCCATAAGTATAGTAGGTGTCACAGAAGCAGGTACAAAGTTTATACTAAAGGGCAAACATTCTCACGAAGAACGTTGATATTGGATTACTACTTTAAACTAACAGAGCACAACACTACGATCAAAGAGGCTAACTGAAGCACATAAGACCAATGAGTTCAACACAAAACGAGCAAAAAATATAGACAAATTTGAGTGCACCTAAAACAAGTCTAACCCCTCATACAAAGTCACGTTGATATTCATGACTTGTAGCTTGAGTTGTCTCCTTACCATCAAAAAAATCGCATACTTTCTGCATCCCAAAATAATTCTTTCTCGCTTCAAAAAAAAACAACTTTGACTAAATATACATTCAGATATATTAATATTTATGTTGTACAATTAGTCAAATTTATTTGAAAATTAAAATGTTACACGTATTTTTTTTAAAATAGAGTCAAACTTGTGGCACGAAAACCCAAAATGACACTTTATTTTGGGCCGGAGGCAATATCTTCTATTAGTTCCGCTGTTCCAAAAGTTGCTATCCTATTCAAAGTAAATTATACTATTATAAGAAATATATGTTGACTTGAACAATTAAACATTGACAACAAAAATTACGTTGACATTCATGACTTCTACCTCGAGTTGTCTCCATATTATCATGAGCCAATGTATCATATTTCTCCTTAGCACATTGTTGTAGATGTTCATGTTGTTCCAGATTTTTCAGTGTTAAAGTTGCTCTCCTCTACAAATATATATTAAAAGAATATTTGCAGATTTCAATATATAATTGAAGATTGAAAAATTATTTGAGTGGCACAAAAACATCCTATTATATTGTAAATTAACAAATTATTTACTGCCTTGTGTATATTGTCCACCTGACTGCATGAAAACAGATGCAACGGGGTTAAATATACTTTGATTTTCTCATGAAAGGAATTTATTCCGCAAATTCCTTTACCAAATGTTTTGTTTCAAATAGAAGTCTAAAATTACAGCCACTTAGAACAATAACTACTACTTCTCTGGCACATCACCTTATTAGTTGTTCCAAGGAAAAACAATAACTACTTCTCTCTAGACTTAAAATCTACATGAGTAATATTTAATTTATAGTAGTATTTAGCTGTCTGTGATCGACTTTTGTTGTGGTGCTACATATATAGCATACCAAGAAAAATAATAAAGAAGACTTTGAATATTATATTATTGCATGCCACAAGAAAATTAGAACAAAGATGTTTATGAATGTCATACGCAAGCTTTCCATCTAAGAAGATATTAAAGAAGGCTTTGAATATATTAGGCCATTGTAAGCCGCAAGAAGAATGAAAAAAAAAGAATCTATATGTGTACCTTCGCAAGCTTTGTATAAGATGAGAAAAAATAGTAAATATTACTTTGAATATTAGATTTGTAAACCACATGGAAAAAAAAAAAATCTAAACGTGAGTCCCTCCGCAAGCTTTGGATCTTTCATTCTAGATTTGGTGCATATATATGTACATCAAATTTATACTATAAGTCTATAAGAATCACAAATTTAAGATGGAATAAATAAATAATAGGTAATCATGATTCATGAATGTAGTCTAATCTGAAAACAACTCTGACACAAGCGACGTGTGTTTATGTACCTGTAGCCGAAGTAGCTATCTCCGACCACGTGCATGAGATGATCTTCGTCATCGCGTGGTACGCCAGCCTTATCATGGGGAGACTTTGCGGTGATGATCATTGACATCGCGTCGTACGACAGCCCATCCTATTCTTCTGCTTCCTGCGTCTCTTCGATAGCGCTCCGACAGGTTCGCCGGCCCGGGAACGCGCGCCAAGATCGGCAATGCTTCCTGTGCCTCTTCGAGAGCGATCTGACCGGCTCGCCGGCCGGGATTACGCCTATGCCAAGATCAGCAGCGTGAGCGCCAGCAGCCGGTGGAACTGCGACAGGGTCCCTTGCCATCCGTTGGGTTTGGCCCGTCCGCGACGGATCGCGATGAGGACGTCCGACCGGCTCGCCGGCCGGGGACTACGCCAAGATCGGCAGCGTGAACGCCAGCAGGCGCTGGAACCGCGACGTGGTGCCGCGCCCGTCCGTCGTGTTTGCACTGTACGCGAGATCGGCAGCATGAGCGCCGGCAGGGGCGCCGGAACCGTGACGCGGTGCCGCGCCCGTCCGTCGTGTTTGCCCCGTGCTTGAGGGATCGCGATGAGGACGAGCGGGTATGCGGCAGTTTCCTGTGCACGAGGAAGCGTCCACCAGTCGGGAGGCATAGCGACGCGGAGATGCCTCGCGCCGTAGGCGAAGGGGACCGAGCGGACGTGGAGGGAACGACATGCAGGGGGCAGGGAGGGAGCGGTTTGCGGTGCGTGAGCAAGGGCGTGGGTACGCGACGGCGGGTAAACTTGTTGTCGGTGAAAAAAACACCGAGGAGGAGGACGGCGCAACATGAAACAAGGATGTTCCATATGTTCCTGTCATCTGTTTTCTCCGGGTCCACTTCGCAATGAGAGTGGGTATGAAATTTTCGGAGTAACAAATGATTTTCAATTTCTCCACTCTTTTATAGTATAGATTTGTATGTCAAGGCAAGGGCTGTGAATGCGATTAGCAGCACAAATGCTGTAACCGGGAGCAAAATCTTCGCCAAATTGTTCTTGTTTTGAACTGCAAACATAAGCATATATATGCAATCAGAATTTATGGCATTAGTATATATACGCATTTGTGATTCTGTGAACTCCCACAAATCTATCAATAACCTAAGCCTGAACTGCTATGTCATGTAAATTTACAATTTCATTAGGAGATTGGAGTAATAGGCATCCTCACATCAATTGTTGGTTCATATGGGTTAGGATTACACATATTGCTTTCAAATTGAGGGACAGGGGGTGATAACTCAATGTAGAGATGGGTACCCAAACAAGATAGGGTTTAGTAAAAACAACCCTCCTCCCTTCCTCTCACACTAGTGAGCATTGATGAGTAATGCCGCCTTTGGTAGCACAGCACTCCACATATATGATCTGTGTGGATTGGTGTGCAGGAATATGATATTGTGAAAAGCTAAGGCTGCAGTACATATACTCATGTATAACTCTATCTACAGATGCAAATTGCTCATGTTTTAATTTTGCAGATGTGAAAAGGCATCAATAGTCCTTGAAAAAAAGACAATGGATTTCATGGATATTGGAGCAATTGGCATCGTCCTCGCATCAATTGTTGGTTCAGATGGGTTAGGATTAGACATATTGCTTCCAAACTGAGGGGGGGGTGTGGTGTAATCCATTGGAATTGATTCAAATAACTGCATACCCAAACAAGCCCTGGGTTCAGTAAAAATGATCCCTCCCTTCCTCTGACACTAGTGAGCATTGATGGGCAATGGCTTCTTTGGCAGCACACAACACCACATATATGATCTGTGTGGATTGGTGTGCAGCCAAATAAGCCCTTACCGGAATATCATAATGTGAAAAGCTGAGGCTGCAGGACGTATGCTCATGTTTGAATTTTGCAGCTGTGAAAAAGCATCAATAACCCTTAGAAAAAAATGGCATCAATATTCCCAATGGATTTCATGGATATTAGAGTGGGCGTGAGTGCTGCATTGCTTACCATGAGATACGGCAAGCCGGACGTATGTCGACCAAAGCTGGGAACTTTTCCCGTGTCGACAAGATCCCCAGTCCATACCAGGCACCTCGACGTGTCAGCAAAAGCACCGGCAGCACTCATGTTGATATAAGCAAACGCCGTGCAAGAGCAGTTCATGCTGCACTCGGCCATGCACCAGTCGAAGCTTGTGTTCTCTGTGTGAAAGAACCTATCCGGAACCTTCATCCCGCATACAAAGGCACAAAGCTATCCTCTTTTCCGCACTCGGCCGGTGCCTCATTTCTCCGGCATCCTCCGGAGGCGTCATGGTCGCCGATGGGCTCGAACCCATCGAGGCACCGGCAACTTCGCACAGCCTCGTTGTCGTCGCGGTAGCCAAACCGGCCGCCGACCCATAGAGGTCACAACCCGAAGGTGGGGCTCCCATAAACGGCTGTCCCACGCCCGGTGTGTTGTTGTTCCAGTCGGAGCCTTATCTTGCTGTGTAGTCAAGCGAAAACGCATGTATGCCGGTGAGTCGCGGAGATCGTGGGTACATGAAGTAGAGCCCGTCTCCGATTACCCTTAACATGGACACGATGACGGAGGTACCGTAGCTGCCACGCCGCCCAACGCCGACTTCGTCGATGAAGTTATTGATGCGGTAGTAGCGCTGGTCCCATTCCAAACAAACATTTGGAGGTTTGAGCCGGGATCCATGCTAAAGGAGAAGTCCCCAGGTGGGCGGGTCAGCGAGGCCCTTGGAAGCAAGCAGACGCTGTCACCACATGTCCCTCGGTAGCTGAACAAAACCCTCATCGTTGGAAGGATTGTGTCGGTTGGGTGGTCGAAGCTTTGCCACATGGGGGTGCCGTTAAGCCGATTGGAGGACAAAGTTTCCGAGAGCTGTTTAACACCGCGATAACTCCGGCACCTCCGGTGTCCGCCGTCCCACGAAGGACGGCCCGTAGTAAAGTCGGACAGCGCCCGGCTCTTGGTTGTTGGTGATGGCGAGCTTGGCCAGCTGAAGAAGTGGTGTTGGTGATTGGGCTGTCACGGTTGGCAACCCACACAAGGGTACGATCAGGGATGTTGTGGTACCAGATTCCGGCGTACAAGCTCTCGTTGGTGTTTGTCGGGGAGAAGAAGCCAAGAGCAAAGACACCGCCCTTGGAGACGAGCATGTCTCCGGGGGAGTGGGTTTGCTTGTGTGAGCTTATCATACGATTGGCGGGGATGAACTCAAGAGTAGGATGATGAAAACGTAAAGGTGTACCATTTCCATTATTAGGCCCTTCTTCCCCATGTTCCTCGTCTCAGAAATGTAGCCTCTGTAGAAGAAACCGAGAGCGAAGAATAGAACAGTTGTGCTGGATGGAAAAGGCGACTCGTGCGAGTGGATTGTGAAACTTGGACTGAGAGCAAAGAATAGAACAGTGTGAAGAAAATACCGTGTGTGCAGATGAAGATGAAGACCACTTGGACTGGATGTATGGAACTTTAGATTTTTTTTTTTCGAAAAGGAAATTTCGAAGTAATGAGTGGATTGATTTTTCAATCCATCAAATCGAAATTCATCTTTCATCACTTTGATGTGGAATGGGGCAAGAGTAGGACGATGACAAAGTCTGCAATAATTCACACTAACAGACGATTATACTGACAGGCAGAGCACAGCCAACTGCCAAGCAGCAGCGAAATGTTCTGCGACGATTTCGACAGTCAGAAAAGGTGGCTTCTTATCTTGAAAGTTCCTATGATTTTGGTAAAACTTGAAATTCTTTGACTCTCCAAGATTCTTGGAATGACTTACAATTTGGGATGGAGGAAGAAACAAATTATAAAACTCCTATTTCGTTCACAAATTAATCTGTCCAGTTAATGGGTGATTGCTGAGCAACCAGTCCTCTGGGTGACGGCTGGAGCTAGAGCTCTAGAGGAGTTTTTGGGTGACCCACGCCGTGGAGTCGGCTTGTAATCGGAGCGTTTCATTCTATCTTAATATATTGGCGGGCAGTTCTGTTTGGATACACTCATGTCCACTTTAATCCGTGTGAGTTGAGTAACTTGTTTAATTTTCACCTCAGCGATTATTAGGCCCTTCTTCCCCATGTTTCTCGTCTTTGTCTGCAGCCACTGTAGAAGAAACTGAAAGCGTAGAATAGAACGATTGTGCTGGATTGAAAAGGCGACTCGTGTGAGTGGATTGTGAAATGTTGAAATCGGAACGCAGATCTCATCACATGGAAGAGCGTGATAATGGAGTAAATGGACATATTGCAGCATCTCTTTAAAAAAAAGGACATATGCCAGCAGTAATTCCAGCCAGTTTTTCTAGTGATAGCGAAGCGAGGACTAGACTAAAGCGCTATGGACTAGCTGACACTGACAGTGCAGTTCGTCGGGTTTGTTTCATCACAAGCCGTTTTCCGGCGTAGCGGTGGCCGCGCCTGCTGGGCAACGCTGAATAATCGCTGTGTAGGCGTGGCGTAGGCCTGAGTTGATATGTTTCCGTGGCAGGGTTGCAGGGCCAAGCAACGTCTGGACAGCTTAGCATTGCCGGGACAATGAAAGGACGAGATGGGGCGAGCCCCTTTGTTTGGTTCCGGGGCGAGGAGGGTTGGGACCCGTCCCCTACAATCGAGGGACGAACTCGTCCACATTGGCGGCGCCCCTCGTCCGTATGTGTCCACGAGCGAAGCGGATGAAGGCGCAGAGACCACGGCGAGTGGATGGAACGCACCTCGATAGCCGGCGGCGTGGAGATTGCGACGGCTTGACCGGAGCCCCTCCCAGCGACGCGGGACGATGTGGAATGCGCGGCAGCCGTGAGCTCATGGCAATGGATCTCGTGGCGACCGAGCGAGCTCCTGGGAAGCGGCTCACAAGCAGCGCAACCTGGGCGGGCGGCGGGCGGTGCGCGGCGCAGGCGGCGCTGCGTCGGGAGGGGCGACGAAACGGCAGTTTTACCGATCGGGCGGCGGCGCACCGCGAGAGTCCGTGAAAACTGAAAAGATAAGGCCGTAAATAAGAAAAAAAAAATTTTATACGCATAGAAGATGACATGTGGGCCTTTAAACGAAAATTATTTGTTTTTTTTAACACATTGCTAACAAAAGTGCTCGTCGTCCCATACCTTGGATCTCTTCAACCGAACTGAAAACTAAGATGGATCGGTCTCCCTCAATTAAGGGTTTGTTTGGTTACATGAGCCTAGGGATTAGGGATTAATTTTTAATCTTATTTAATCTTTAAATTATCAAATATAAAGATTGTGACTAATTTTTAGTCCTCACTTAGTCATTCCTATTTTAATAGACTCTTGGGAGAGACTAGGAACTAATCTTTTAGTCCCATTTAGTCCTTAGTCGCTAGTATCATGAACCAAACACGCCCTAAACATAAAATTAGAGTGGTTCAATCAAAAATCAGGGACCAGAGATCATCTTATCCTCACTCGTTTCTTGGATGCCTGATTTTTTTTTTTTGAGGCATCTTGGATGCCTGATGGACCGTGCTCCCCACTTCAGTAAAACTTCTCGGCCCAGAAAAACAACTGTTCGCGTATTGGGCTCTGAATGGTACTACCTCGGTTCCCTTTTTTATAAGTCGTTTTGGCAAACTACTTACACAAACCAAAACGACTTAAAAAAAAGAAATAGAGGGAGTAATTCTTAGAAAAACTTTATACAACTTACAACATTGGGGAAAAAAAAACAAGATTGGAAGGACACACTGTCACTCCGTTTTTCATTAAGGGGTGCAGGGTTCGAACCCGAGTCCTAGTGGCTTCGACCACGACCAGGCTACTCACTTACAACATTGCAATTCACAAGGTTTATTTGCAATAACAGTTTCAGATGGGACACTATTTTAAATGAAAAATGGCATCACCTAGCGGCTCCCTAGCGTTGTGAGGCTCACGCCATTAATGGACAATTCCTTGTTGTCACCGTCCCTACATGCAAAACACATGGGTTGTTTTGGTGATTGAAGGGTCGTGATTGTGTTCTCCAACATAAACACGACTTCTGACATGAGTGGCCTACAACTCGGACTGTCTTGGACACACAACAATCCTATATGGATGCATCTTGCAACTTCGTCCAGGGAGCAACTCTCCATAAGAGATGAGTCCACAAAAGTCTTCTATGTTGCCATCTCTCCATAAATTCCATGCCTGAATAGGAATACAACCTTTACAATGATTCAGCGTATGTTTTGATGGTACGTGTGGACTTATAGTTTTAATCTTGAGCATACTTACATAATCTATAAGGTTAGAAAAACCCACGATGAGATATGGTGAGCTGATCTTTAATCCACTAACAATCTCCAACAATAAAACACCAAAGTTGTAGGTGTCCGACTTGACCGAAATGGCGCCTTCCATCACATACTCAGGGGATATGTAACCACTGCAAAAGATTTCACCAACGTATAGGGTATAAACACACATGCACAATTTGAATAAGCACGAGCAAACAATTTCTGTCTGAAGAACTAACAGGAAATGAGTTGCTTACTATGTCCCAACAAGGCGATCAGTATTTGCTTCAAGCTTGTTGTCACTGAATATCCTTGCCATACCAAAATCTGATATCTTGGGGTTCATCTCCTTATCCAACAAGACGTTGCTTGCCTTGAGATCTCTATGGATTATTGTTAATCTTGAATCCTGATGCAGATACAGAATTCCTCTAGCTATCCCTTGCATTATCTTACACCTTGTTGGCCATGGAAGCATGTGCTTTCTTGCAGAGTCTAGTAAGAATAGCATGAAAAAAAAAAAGGCATATATATATATATATATATATATATATATATATATATATATATATATGATTACTCATTTGTTGGGTACTAGGGTTTCTCAGTTTTTTCTTGGGAAGGGTTTCTCAGATTCATGGTAACAAAAATATGAATTTACCAAAAATGAAGTAATCCAAGCTCTTGTTGGGCAAGTATTCATAAACCAACAGCTTCTCATCTTGGTGAACACAACAACCAATAAGCTTAACTAGGTTCTTGTGTTGCAAATTTGCAATCAAGACTGCTTCATTTCGAAACTCCTCTATGCCTTGTCCTGAACCCTTGCTAAGTCTTTTGACAGCTACTTCCTTGGCACCTTGCAACACTCCCTACAAGATTTCCAAAATCTAAGAATTTTGAAATTTTCTAGTTTTGTACTTTATCAAGGTAAATTTTTGTAACTATAGTACCTTGTAAACCTTGCCAAATCCTCCCTTCCCAAGCTCATTTGAGTCCGAGAAATTGTCAGTTGCTGCGACAATGTCTTCAAAGCTAATAAATGGAGACTCCAGATTTTCCCCAGCTTCATCCGTAGACCTCAAATACTCCAGCATTTTTCTCTTCTCTGTTTTCTTCTTTTGCTGTTTGCCTGCTAGTAGAAACAACAATGGAATTTTCCCCCTCGACACTTACACAACAATGTTGCAGTTTTTGAAGACAGGGCTCTTGATCTCCGTACCTATGTGTTTTGCATGTCAAGAAGAGAGCTATGGATCCAAGAAGCAGCAGGCATGCTATGATCGGAAGCAAAAATTTTAGTGAGATTCTCTTATGTTGAACTGCAAGCAAAAGTGTATCCCGTTAGAATTTGTTGCAGAACACATTACTTGCCGTAGTGTTAGTTGGCCATATCTCCTAAATGGATTGATTTTGAACACTTGAAGTACCTAAAATACAACCCAAACAGTACATGGAGCTGCTAGCATTGCTGAACTTTAGTATTGTTGTCACGTGTCAGAATTGGGCCAACTAGGGACGGGCTAAAAGGGCTCAACCGACCACGGCCGCCCTTGGGGGGGGTGCTTACCACCTCCATCTTCGCTTCGTCATCAAATTTGGGTTTTATTAGGAATTTTAGGTGTGCAAGGGATATTCGAACTCTATAAGGAAATCTCTTATTAGGAAATAAATAGGATTTGCTTGTAAAAGGTATTCGACTTTATAAGGAAACCTTTAGAGAGATTGCTTGTATTACGAGTCTCATAGGAGTGCCATATAAATAGAGAGCATGTAATCTCTTTGGGAGACAAGCAAATAAAGATTAGTCCGGGTTTTCAGCTCTCACCGCCCTTCCCCCTTCCCCTCGCGTCAGCGAAAGTCGGACCGAAAAAACTCGAAGCTCGTTAGCTCGCTTTCGGCTCGTGGTCGGCTCGGCTCAGCTCGACTCGGTTCATTAGGATAACGAGCCAAGTCAAGCCAAGATTTGAGCTCGTTAGCTATAACCGCCGGGGAAATAAGAGCAGTTTTATTTTGGACATAGAAATAAGAGCCGGCGGGAGTGCATACCATGAGATCCGGCAAGCCGGAGGTACAAGTTCCGACCCGGCCGGCAGGCTGCTTTCCCCGTGTCGACGAGATCTCCAAATCCAACGCAGTACCTCATTGACGTGTTGTCGACCAAAGCGCCGCCCGGCACGCTCACGTTGACGTAAGCATACGCCCGTAAGAGCAGTTTTGCGCCGCACTTTCGGCGCATCGGTCCAAGGTCTTGTCCCCAATCTCCAAGAACTTGTCGGGAACCATCATCCCAGCCAAAGTCACGAACCGGTCCTCCACTCCGCACTCCGCCTCGTTCCTCCGCATCCTTCGAGATGTCGACGCCCGCCGATGGGCTCGAACCCGCCGAGGCACCGGCAGCTTTGGCACGCCTCTCGTGGGTCGCAGTGGCCGAACGCGCCGCCGCGACGTGTAGAGGTCGCAGCCGGCCGGACGCCAAAGCCGGAAGTCCACTCGATGATGTGTTGCTCTTCCGGGTCGAGGCTCATGCCGCCATCGTGTTTGAGCAAGACACGCGTCAACGGTGAGCCGTCGGTGACCGTGTACGTGTAGTAGACCTCGTCTCTGTGTTGATCACCGACGGGTGCACGACGCCGTTGGAGGTAGCGCCCCGCCTAAGCTGAACACCGAGACGCCGTCGTCGAAGAAACCGGCGCGGTAGTAGGGCGGGCCGGTCTTCCAAACGAAGAACGGAGGTTTGGTAGCCGATCGATCTTTGCCGGAGAAGTCCCGAGGGACACGTCGTCGAGCTCTTCCAAGCGACTAGGCTCGTGATCACTCTTCCTCTCGTGGTGAGCAAAACCTTCATCGTCCCCAATTCTTATTTGGCGCACGCCCGCTACTTCAGGAAGTGGCGCACACCTCCGCTTACCTCTAAGTGTCTAGAGCCCACGTCTACTTCTCTTTCTTTTTGGGCCCTTTGGTATGGTGCGTTTTTTTTTCAATTTTTTTGAAGCAGTGAAACTCCCGTGACCGCCCGTCACCCGGTTGACCGTTCCCTTTCTCATTTCTCTTTCCTGGCGCATTTTGGAAAACCCTCGCCTCGCCGCCGCTTCTCTCCACCCTCCCGCTCCGGCCGACGTGCGCAATCCGGCACGGTCTCGTGCTCCTTCTTCGTGGATCTCGGCGTCGAGTCGTCGGCATTTGTCGCCGCGTTCTTCCGCTGCGTCTTCACGTCCCGGCGCGGCGAGGTATTCCTCCGGTCTCAGCGCAAGGGTTGCGCGTTTTTGCGTTGGGGGGCGCTGCGCTTTCCGGCGAGGAACCCTCCGCCTCGCCTCGCTTGGTCCTCGTCTAGCCGCGGGGCGGGTAACGGGATCTGCTACAAGGTGCCGCTACGTTTTCCGACTTCATTACGATTTACGCTTTTGATTTGGATTCGAGGCGGGCGGATTTCGATTTTGACCCGGTTTCCGGTTTAGGAGGTGGAGTATTGCGAGAATCCAAGGTTCAATCCATCTACGCCTTTTCGACTTGCGGCTCATCCAGTATACGACAATGGTGCTTCCTTCAACTCTGTCGGATGCGAGCGAGAGGTGGAGAACGAAATATATGAATCATGTTTCCTTTGGTTCATGGATTAGGGTTTAGATTATTTGTTTGTTAACAGCTAAGAGATTACGCAGATTCAGGTGCATTATATGATTCATGATGTCGGGTGGCATCTTAGAAATTTGCATTTGAATTCTTAACAAGTTTGTTTCTGAATGACCCAAGTATCTGAATTTGCTACTAGAGCCATCTTAATTGCTTTGTCAACAATTTTGTTTCTCAATGATCAAAGTATCTCAATTGTCTACTAGAGCTAATGCTGATTTACGTGCATTATAAGTACATTATGCACTCAGATTTCAAAGATAATTTTGTTAACAATTTTGTTTGTCAATGATCAAAGATAATTTCTCATATTATCTTAGGTATGCACTCAGATTTTTGCAGCTTTTTCATTATAGCAAATACATTATGCATGTCGTTATTGTGCGATTTGTTAAGTATATAACATCACAATGTATAAATTTTTGATGCTACATTTTTTTCAACGTAATAACATTTGCAATGATGTAATACTACCGGGTTACTTGAATATTAATATTCTTTGTCGAAATTGTAGTTCTGTTGATTATTTGTTCTAACTAAAATTTATCTTTTGCATTTCAAATCCTGCATCCAAATGTAGCTGTAATTTCTTCTCTCTCTAAATATTGTTGTTTAACTAGTAATTAAATTGGTAGCACTGAATAGGGCTATGCAAGTATATCACCCTTGAGGGTAATGGTTTTTTGATTGATTAGTATCCTGTAGTTATGAAATATCTCTTACTAGCTTCTACGCCTTGCGGTGAAAATACCAAAATTGTTGTCTTGTCATCAGCATATGTAAATCTATGGTGCAAGGAATCCACCAAGTGGACTAACGATATATTTTCTCTTTGTAAAAGGTTACTGTTTATCTAGCCCAGCAGGTATTTGCTCTTGCTCTTTATTATCACCAAATTGTCAATTGAAAACTTCTGCTACTGCATGCATATAAAAGCAACTTGACTTTTTATAGGTTTCGAGATCTACCAAGAATTTCTTTTTTGCTAAGTTGCTATATTATTTGTGTGTTGATTGATAAACTATAGTATGTTTTTGTTCCATTTTTGATATCGATTTGTTTTATGTTTGGATTAAGTTCTGATTTTGATTTTTTGTTTTATGCTTGCTTTGGTTTTTCTGATGCAGGACTAAAATTTTTTTGATTGATACTTTCTAGCATGTGACCTACTGAAACATTTATCATTACCTCTGAACTTTGACTACATATTTTTCTAGCATGAGAGCTCAACTTTTACTTGTTCCATTCTAGGTTTAGACTCATTTTATTTTGTCCAATTTTGTAGACCTTAATCCGATCGTTATAATATTGTACCATCATGAGAGGGAGAGAGAGGAAAATAGGGAGAGATGGAGGTAGAGGGACAGAGGGGATAGATAAGGAAAGATATGGAGATAGAGGTAGAGGGACAGAGAGAGGGGGATAGATAAGGAAAGATATGGATAGATAGGTAGATGGAGGGAGAGTGGCAGACAAAGAAGAGAAAGGAAGATTCGCGCAGTTAGAAAGACATAGGTAGAGAGAAAGAAAGGCATGTAGAGAGAGAGGGGGAGGGGGAAGAGAGTGAGTTGCAAATAGATGCATGTATAACTCTTTTTAGGAATCGGTTTTTTCACTTTGTTTGAACTTGCTACAAACATCGTAGATCACTTTAAGTGTATGACATAGATGACAATTATAGTGGTATCAAGTATGAACACAGATACATGATGTATGTTTGAAATATGTGAATACGTTATGTAGGATGAATAGCTGAAATTTCCTGAAATTATGCATTTGTGGTCTGTTAATTTCTTTTTTCTTGTGTCAGCAGTGGTGGAAATCATTCAATACTGAGATAGAACATCTGCTGCAGTAACTACATCTGTAATTGTCGACCACTTTGGCGTCCTTCAACATCCGGAGCTCATCTAGGTATGCGATTCTGCTCCTCCCTATCCATTCCATTCCCTTCTTTTTTTTTTTTTTTTTTTTTTTTTTTTTTTTTTTTTTTGCCCGGCTGCGGTAGGTAGGTAGGGGCAGTGAAAGCGACTGCCCTGAAGATGGATTGGGTAGGTATATTAGCTTTGGTAAACCAATAATCTTGAGTTAGCATAGAGAGGCGTTTGTGTCCCGATCCGGAGGCGTTGGGATACGAGGAACAGGTTAGGACACTAATTTCAGTTGTTTATCTATTAAATCTTAGCATTTAAAATTTGGTTGTGGGGTGATTGGGTCAAATGTGAACACTTGTCTTGCAACAAAGGGAATATGTACATGAGCTCAATTACAGCTACTGGCCTATTCAGTACATGAACATTCCTGTGTATACCGCCTTCGGACATTTTTTAAACAGTTGAACCTTTATGCTTTGAATTCTCTCCCGCACTTCAATTCCCTAAGCATATTTATGCCTTGAAATGCTTCATCTTTCGAATTATCTTTTGATACCTCGGTCAAGTAGTTTCAAAAAGTCGGTTTTCTAGGGTGTATTATATTAGTGTTAAAATTGATTAATAGAATTTCATTATACCTCCGCATATATCAGGTGCTTTCTTATGTGATTTATTTATGACTTCAACATGTAGTTCATCATTTACAGGAGACTCAATTTTACACTAATATACTGGTTTAAAGCATGCAACAGTTGGATAACAGAACAGAAATTAAACAGGATAGATAGATGAGGTAGAGATGGGATAGATAGGGGAGAGGGAGAGATAGGTAGAGAGAGAGGGAGATGGGGAGGGAGAGATAGGTATAGAGTGAGAGATAAGGATAGAGACAGAGAGCGAGGTATAGAGAGGGAGGGATACAGATAGAGATGGATAGAGGGGAGAGATATAGTGTAGGTGGGTTTTATATTTATTTTTGTTTTGGTAGCATGTTTGAAGGAGAGAGATTGGGAGTTACATGTTGCATGCTTAGATTCAGATTAATTTATTTTGTCCAATTTGAACACCTGAAGTTGTATACCTGAAGGTGATTGGTATTATATTGTATGATCATGAGAGGGAGAGAGAGGGAATGATGGAGAGTTAGAGGTAGAGGTATAGAGAGGGAGAGAGAGGGAGATTGAGAGAGATTGGGAGAGAGATGGAGAGAAAGGGAGTCATAGAGAGATAGATACATAGAGTGAGAAGGTTGTGTGGGCGAGATAGAGACATACATGGAGATATAGAGAGAGAGAGAGAGAGAGTGAGATAGAGATATTGATTTCCTTGCGCTGAGAAGGGAAAAAAAAGGCTTATTCTTTGTTTTTTGCAAAAATGTCATCTACATGCTAATTTTCTTGCCTGAAGCCATGGTCATGGTACATTTGTTTTTCACCTGGAACAGTAGTTCTTTTTTGTTTCCGGCATATTGCTACACTTTTGCTTCTGCTGTAGTTGATTTGTGCGATTTACATTTATTTTTTTGGTAGATTGCCAAATATTACTCTGGAGAATGATTTTTGTTTTATGCTTGTTGCCTTTTTCCTGCTCTTGGCATTAAATTTGTGATTGTTACTTTTTCTAGCATGTGAGCTACTTTGAAACATTTTCATTACCTCCCGAACTTTGACTACATAGTTTTCTAGCATTAGAGATCGACTTTTTACTTGTTCCATGCTATGTTTCAACTCATTTTAGTGTAAAGAGAGAGGAGTGAGAGAGAGGGGGTGGAGAGAGGGACAGGTAGAGGGATACGATATTGGGAGAAGGATAGAGATGGAAATAAGCGGTGCCAATTTGTTCGGCACTTTGTTGTATGCTTGTTGCATTTTCTATCTCTCTATCCTTTTTAAGTGTAAAGCTTATTGGTGATGTTTAGTTACATCCATTCAACAGTAATCAATGTGATATCAATGTGAAATTGGTAGCAATCGAAGTGGCGTAGATAGGGGAGGTTGAGGGAGAGATAGGTAGAGAGAGGGAGTGGGAGAGGAAGAGACGTATGGAGTGAGAGAGAAAAGGATAGAGACAGAGACCTAGGTAGAGAGGGAGATGGATATAGGGGGGGAGATATAGTGATGGTGGTTTTCAAATTTCTTGTTTTGCTGTCATCAGTATATGTGTTGCATTTAATTTTTACTCATCAGTGAGTTCAAATAATATTCAATGTGTCGAGCCCGGACATTGTGTGTAAGGATGTATTTTTAAATCATATAGACTGTGCTGCCACATTGTTTGCGCAATGCATAGTCTCTGAAAGTTAACAAAAAAGAGTATACGCCTTGGTTCGATGCCACAACCCAGTTTTGTGGGTGCAGTATATTAGTTATAAAAGGGATTATTAGAAACTACATTTTTTTTCCCGTTAACGATTCTTTAATTTTAAATGACAACTCCATTGATTCTTTTTAAATTTTTGCGATAACAGGTTTTTTGTGGAGTGAAGCTAGTGCCTGCATTTTTCATTGAGAAAGTTTTAAAAGCCAAAGCAATGACGAAGAAGGTATGTTATAATGCCAAATAATTTTATTTTTGAACTACTTGACCTTTTAGGGTCGGAACCCCTTTTATCTACTAGTTGTAATATTCGAACTATGGATATGAAAGTTTGTGTTGGTACCTTTTTTAAAAACTTTTGCATGATTGGTTGAGAATATTTAGTTTCTGATTAAAACTAAATTAAGAGATTAGTTGAAAAACTTCACACTTGTTTGTTACAAAACTTTGAATCGGGGAGATAGAAAACTTTATATTGCTATTTGAATAACTTTGAACTATGTACATTATAAACTTTGAATCATGAGATAGCAAATTTTATATTGCTATTTAATTAACTTTGCACTATTGCATAATAAACTTTTCTCTCGAACTTGTTGGAATCAAATATTTAAAACTTTGGAATCAAATATTTAAAAACTTTTAAGTGCTAGGTTCAAAACTTTACACTATAATATTAGCAACTTTGTATTGCTAGGTTCAAAACTTTTTACACTAGATATGAAACTTTGTACTATTGTAGTGAAAAACTTTTTAATTAATAGTTTAAAAACTTTAGACTTGCTGTTACAAAACTTTGAATGATGAGATAGCAAACTTTATATTGATATTTAAATAACTTTGAACTATTGCATAATAAACTTTTCTTTCAACTATATTATTTTTAAAAACTTTTTACTGGTAGGTTCAAAACTTTACACTATAATCTTAGGAACTTTGTATTGCTAGGTTCAAAACTTTTTACATTAGGTATAAAACTTTGTGCTTTTATAGTGAAAAACTTTTTAATTTATATGTTAAAAACTTTGAACTATTGCAACATAAAACTTTTATTTTGAACTATTTTTTTATTTATGTACTGCTAGTTAAAATTTATCGCCTACTATTATCTTTTTGTCATGTTATCATACATAATAAGATTGGTTCTTTATTTCTATTTTGACAGAGTTTCAAGACAAGTACAAAGTGTGAGCGAGTTTTCAAATTTTGTAAAGAATTTGGTGATGCACAAAGATCTTCCGTCGGGCTTGTGGCTTTAGTAGCTTGTTGCATTTTGACTGCAGTGAGTTACCCGGATCAATAAGCGTATATCTTTGGCATGCGATTTGATGTAGCAACAAGGACTGTGTGGATGGAGAATGGGTGTTCTTTTGAAGTAAATGCATTTGTGGCGCATCGGATACTTGGAATACCTTTAGGTGGTTGGAAAATCAAAGAGCATGCTTCAAGGGAAGAAATAGCAACCGTTCTTGGTGATCTTTGGAACCGCGGTTGCACCGACTATCAATGAGTTGTTTAGCTTGGTCGGCCCGAGAACTTCTTTGGAGAGAAGTTTGTCCGTGTTTTCATGCTTTGATATCACTTTCATCCCTTCTCGCCCCTACGGGTTATCCAAGAGCCGACAAAAAAAGATATTACTCTGCGATTGCTTCATTTGCGGACATAGGAAAGTATGACTTGAGCTCTTTTATTGTTGACCGGTTAGTAGAAGGAATACAAGCTTTCAAAATCATGTAGTTTGAAACCTATCGGATGCCTACATTTTGTGGTTGCATCATTCTGCTAGTGGTGGGTACTTTTTGAAACCTTTTAGCCTTTTTTTTTTTGCAAACATGTGCCTTCTTTTACCATTTCTTGATTATCTGAAACTCACATTTTTTTTTTTTTGGACACATAGTTTGCATTCTTTGAATACGTCAAGGCACCGAGAAATCATACTACGTGAAGATTGGCCTCGTATCAAGGTTTGGAATGATCGGATGGTCGCTGAATATTTGGATTTGGAAGGGATGAATGGCGACAATTCTTTTCGGGGACATTGATGTATGTGCTTTAAAAATTTTACGGAAATAAATTATTATGTTTAGGTGTTGACAATACTAAAGTTTAGTATCTTTAGTTTAAGTTTTAAACTTATTGCGAACATGAATGCTTAGTTTAGTATGCTGCAATTTTTTTATATATGAAATTTACATAGTTTTTATTATTGTAACACTAAAGCATGTGAGTGAGACCCCATTTATAGTTCTTTGGTTCGTTGTCTTCAACAATTTTTGCTAGATTGCCTGCACAAGTTGAGAGTTTCATTGAAAACATGGCACCACATGATGATTTAAACTTGCCGAGAGTCGGCAATCAAGCAAATGTAACTACTCATTTCCCCTCTTTTTGATCTTTTCAATTTTTACTGTTCATGCAATTCAATCTTGCACTATTAGTTTTCTTATCATATTATTTGTTTTTGGTGTGTGCTTTATGTGAACAAGCAAGGAGCCAGATCGGAGACATGTGCACCAAATTTCATAGAGATATCATGGCGGCATCCATTTTACGCAATCCAACTTTGTTGTCTCCGGTCAACTTTGCTCCATGGCGAGTTCATGTGGACTAATCTTGGTGGTGCGCGGGCATACGCTCCTAGAGCTAATGATGCCCCCTGGTCCATCTGTTCCTATGGACAACAATGGTGGTGAAGCGACTCTGTTCGGACACGAGGGATTTTGCTCGAGGGGTGACTACCCGAAGCGAAGCAAAAAGGGAGCCTACACCTGTTTATGTAGGCTTGAGAACCCGTACGAGAAGCGGGCAAAGGGCCTCATCGGAGATGGAAGTAGAAGATTCGGTGATGGGACGCCTTTGCCAATAATAGTGCATTGAACACAACGAAGCTGCATTCATGCCCGTGCAACAAGAAAAGGGAAGGCAAAACTTGATGGAGGTATGCCTAGTCGAACCGAAAGAAGCGGCGATGAACGAGGAAGTAGTTAATGATTCACCCTGAATGTTGTGCATGGAAAAATGCGAGAACAAAGATAGTGCAAACAAACCTGAGATTGTTCTTCAGCCCAATGAAGCGGATGCACGTCGGGAAGACAATGAGATTTTCTTTGTCCAACCACGACAATTCTATTGGTGGCGGGGAACCCTTTTGATGAACCTCACCATTTGCTTTCGGTAGGAAAGTATCTTTGAGGTGGACAACTGGTCAACTAGGCGGCCGTCCTTCAAATTTTGGTGAGCAAGTATTCACAATACTCTTTTTTAAAATTGTTTTTATACTAAAGTTTTCCTTACTTTTGGTATATGTGTTTACATGTGCGACCGGTACACCTAGTGTAGTACGGATTCTAATGTATTGCATCCCGTTCCCCAGACCTTCGCGAAGAGGTTAGCATACCAAAACAAAAGGATGCAGGTAATGCCAAGGTGGGATAACTTGGAGGTGCTAATAAAAATTTGGTTGGGCCGAGAAGAACATGTTGTTGAGCCTTACATGTTGTTGAGCCGAAGACGGGTGCGAATGATGGTCGTCGGAGTTTTGTTGAGAATGTATTAGGACATGAACAACGAGGGCAGACCACCGATACCAATAGTGGAGATGTACCAATTCATCTTGAGTCAACATCTAATGGAAGTATCAACCGTGGTTGACCCTATTTCCTACAACACTCCAATTTTTCCAACCATCCCTACAATTGGTATTGAAGTTAGCGATTCGAGTACACAAGCAATCTTAAGTCTCATGCTAAAGGTGATAATCAATTTGGTTGTGGTAAGCAATTTTGCCTACAATAGCCTTGCATTACATTTTGTTTTCTTTTTTTTTTTTTTTTTTTAAAAATTAGTCATGCGAGACATTTCTCCAATTTGTTCCCACATTTTCGTTTTTTTTTTTTTTTGCAGTTGGAGACAGTAGGAAGAGGCACCTTGATTACATTTGTACGACCCTTTCGAAGGGGTAGAACGTCCGATGGATAGTTCTAAAAGGAAAGGCTTCTTTGCGATCTCTAAGATTCCAAAAGTGGTTGTCACTGGTTTACTGTTTCACTAGTGACAAGGCTAAAAAAAAAAAGATTAAGTGTATTGCACAATACTTCTAGCAGAATGCCTATTCATTTGGAATCAGGTCAAAAAGATAGTGACAGTACAGAATCAGCAAGTGGCAAATCCATCCCTGTTCGTGGTGGTAAGCAACCCTTAGCATTTTATACAAGTTTACATGTATTTGTCATATATCTTACTATAGTTTTTGCGATGAATGATAACCTTTTTTTTTTTTCTCATATTTTTTTTTACATGTATATTGCTCTTTGCTATTAAGAGAGGAAGTCATCTCGAACAATTTACAAGAAAGCGGGCTCGAAACCTTCAGTTCATTTGGGTACACAAGATTTGTTCTTTAACCATCCCCAAGAGAAGATTCAATTGTCGAGATCGAGAATAAATTATATGATTTGGCAACTAGGCGTGTATCTAAGCGAAAGCAGCAAGAAAGGTATTTCATCCAACTGTTATTGGTATTTTTTTTTTTTTTGCCATGCACATGTTTGGAAAACCGGCTAGATGCAACTTTATGTGAAAGGAATTTCAAACAGACATGCTACCATAACAAAAAATATTATGTGAATGAATCCATGTCTAAAAGTTGGGCAACACTTTAAGAGTAGCTAAACACACATTAAGCATCATGTCATTATGTTGAATATATAGATATATAATGAAATCACATTAGCTATGGGTATGAATGCGCTATCGCTTTGGGTCTAGGCCTTGAATCCCAATTCAGACTATGCTTGGATGGAAACAAAGACGGATGCTTTCGGTTTAGGAGAACCACGAGCTATTCCAAAATAAATTCTTATAGAAACACATTATCACGTGTCCTCTATTAACTGTTGATGTTCTTCCCCTATTTTTTTAACCTCTCTACGTATCTAGTTCCCTACTTTTCTATTCAATTTACCTACTTGGTGATTTTGAGAACTCTCTTCTCCCCATGGTCTTTCATCTTTTGCTTCCTATATGAATTTATCAAGTGGGAACTTTAAAAAAAGCTTTGGAGAAGTACATCGAGGACTCCCTACTTCTCTACTTGAATTTTATCTAGTGGGAAGTAGAGACATAGGTATATTTAGAGAGAGGAGAGAGAGCAAGAGACAGGGGAGGGAGAGAGAGAGATTTTTATAGATAGATGGAGATGCAGAGAGAAAGATATGGAGATAGATAGAGACAAAGATGGAGATAGTGAGAGAGGTAGAGAGAGTTAGATATAGATAGAGGAGAGAGAGCATGAGATAGAGAAAGATATTGAGATGCCTTTACGCAATAGTTCATTATAAATACTAAATCCTTGAGGATTAGGGAGAGAGAGAGATAGAGGGACAGAGAGGCGCAAGTGTTGACGGTATGTTGACAAGTAGCATATTAATATCATATTCATGTATCTGGTAGCTTCATTTTCTTTTTTGTGTAGCCGGGACGATCGAGTCACTTCAGCCATACTTTTTAATTTTATCATTTGAAAACAGCTGCTGGTTGTTTTCATTAAGATGTTTGTTTCGCTCATATTTTTTTTTTAAACAGAGTATATTGACAACACTAACTTTTGTTTTTTACTTTTATATCATTTATGCAGTAACATAGTTGCCAACATTGGTCGGTTCTATATTCTTGAAGATAAATTTGTAGAATCTTTCAAAGCAAGGGGATGGGTAGGCAACTTTGAGATGGATGTGTTTTGTGAGGCAATGAATCTAGAGTACAGTTCTTATTGTGAGGCAAAGAAATTAATTCCCAAGAAATTTAATCCCAAAGAAATGTTTCTTGACTCTTGATATTGTGGTAACATATCTTTATCCCTATCGCCCGCATATTTGTTTCTTCTTTTTCTTCTCCCACATTTCTTTTCTACTTTTGTGGTCTTTTGCATTTTTTTTTAAAAAAATATAATTTTTACCTTATACCTGTTGTTTCAACAAAAGCAGGCCAAAATAAGGGTAACCAAGCGGTTCAAGGTCTCTGCGGTAAAGGAATGTGTTAAGAAGACCTTGGAATTTTCAATGGATAATTATGATATGGTTAGTGAATTTCTTTTTTTTACATTTATCAATATTGGTTAAGTTAACTTAATTATTTGTCCATTTGAACAATTCTCGGGTCATGATCCACTGTTCTTGAAGTTGATCATTGGTGGTTAATAGTTGTTGATCTCGAGAGATCATCGATTTGACTTCTTAAACTCATGTGAAATGTCTCCTACACATTTGAAGACCTCAATTCAGATAGTAAGATGATTCTATTTCTTTATAAGTCCATGTATTTTCCATCATTTTAACACTTTTTCGGCATGTTTTTTGTTTTTTTGTTTAGTGTAATAATTTGGCTGCTCTATGAGTCTATGTATGCCAAGCCCAATCTAGATGATTTAAAAATCATCCGCGGACCCGCACCACAAATGAAGAACAAGTATGTTCCCAACTTTTATGATTAGTTTTTCGTATTGAGAGAGGGATATAGAGGTAGTATGAGAGGGTGAGATATAATCGGATAGTAATAAATAGAGAGAGTTAGGGAGAGAGAGAGAGTTATAATAAATAGATGTATGGAGAGAAAGAATTAAGTAGAGATTTGCACTAATAAGTTCTTGACTAATAAGTTCTTCATTATAATCAGTAGGACTTAGATAGATAGAAATTAAATAGAGAGTTTGAGATAGTAATAATCAGTAGGAATTACATTTTTACTTGTTCTTTGAGTCATCTCCTCCCAGTCTACATATGTATTTAAGCATATGTAGCAACAAAAAAGTTAGGCCTATGATAGATTAGTGTATTTGTCTAGAGTGGCCTTTGATTAATATAACTATTAAGTAGAAGAAAAATAAGTTAGCGGGTATCAATGACCTCTGCCATATTTGGTTGGATCTAGTTCACCTTTTCTGATTCTCCATGTTGTTTTCCCTCTTTGCACCATTTATTCCTGCACCTTCCTTGTTCTAGTCACGCAAGGTTAGTGGTAAGTTTTTTAGAGTGTGTACCACTTCACCATTGTTTAGAGAGAGGGGTTGGAGGGATAGGGACAGGAATAGGGTGCTAGAGATGGAGATAAAGATAGTGAGAGTTATCTGAGAGAGAGAGGGACGGAGATTTAGAAATAGAGGCTCGAGTGATAGAGATGGAGAGGGACAGACAAAGAGGCAGAGAGGGATAGATAGAGAGAGATTGAGAGAGAGAGGGGAGGGATATAGATAGGGACAGAGATAGAGGGAGAGATTGTAAGATAGGGGTAGTGGTTGAGAGGGTAAGAGAAATAGATGTTTTTCTTTGTCTTTTTGTTTCTTGTTTCTCCTTCATGTTTTATGTTGGCAACTTGGCCAATTTCCTTTTTTTTTTTTGTTGGATTATAGCTCTACTTTGTCTTGGTTAAATACATATGCTAAAATACTTTTATCATGCTTAAATACATTTGTGGCAACATGTTGAATAGATCGAACTTAGATCTTTCGACACGGTTCCATGCATTTTTTGTCAATACACAGCTATGACGTGGAATATTTGTTATGAAATTCATGGCTTTGTGGTGGCGGGGAAATTGTCTCCAATGAGCAATAAGGTATTTTTAAAATAAAAGTTGTATTTATTCTTGATCGACAGATCCGCAGATTTTGTTAACAAGTGCTCATATTTATCGTTGACATATCGAACATCGTAAGAGTACCGTAAGCAGATTGTTAACTACATTTTAAGGCACCGAAAAACAAAGAAACAACAATGACTATCAAACAAGCTATAAGGTGCAGGACTTAAACATCCTCAGTACATATATCTTTTTCTTCAATAATGGATATACATTCTCTTTCTACCCTCTTTTTTTCCACTTGTGGCATGCTAAACTATTAGAAATTATAAATTCTTCAAATAAAAAGACTGTTATGTTGTGTAACATGTATTTTCTCCACTCTCTTTTCATTTTTTTCGAAGATCACGTTGCATTGTTTCTAGATGGACATTTGTCTTTGAAATGAGTTTTACGATCTGCAAAACGCGATTACCGCCGAACTTGATGCTTCTTCTTTTCTTGCATTGCTATTAACTCATGAGTTGGCTTCATCCTTTTTGCATTATTGACGCTTGACCTTTTCCCTTGTGGGGGTCATTGTATACAACCTGTGTTGATGGTTGGCTGTTATCCATTGTAATGTTATCTCTTTGCGATGGCGATACCGACACTTGATGGCGGCGGTAGCTCCTGCAGCGACATCCTCATTTCTAGTCATAGTATCCCTTTTCTTTTTGATGCTCTTGACCAACTTCTCAACACCATCATCGAGCAGTTTGCCTTGACACTTGGTCCTTGCACATTTACGCACAATGCTTGGACATCTTGCTCATCATGACAATATAGTGCCTTTGAATTCTCATCCTCTGTTTGTTTGCCCCATTCCTTGTGCTTTAGTCATATCATCGAGTTTCCTATCCATGTCAATTGTCCACCTTGGATGAATGAATGACTCACGGGAGTTTGGTCGGACCTTTCCTCGTTGCTATATTAAAGACATGGCAGCAATGCATCCCGTCTCTTTGAAACTTAGCACATGAGCATGTATCTTCTTTGCCCATCTTGAATCGCTCACCTTGTATTGTTTCTTGTCATACTACGCCTTGTCGTAGCTAATGACTCTCTTGAGGAGGAAATGTGCGCCACCACTCTCTCCTTCGACAATGTAGGTGTGCTTGTTTCGCATCTCTTTACGCAACCGAGACATGATAGGTCTCGTGAAGATGCTCATAGCCTCCTTCTCAATCGGAGAGTTTGACCAAGTGGGGCCTACTGTTCCTTCTGAAATATACCTCTTCTGTCCAACTTGTTGAGGTTCTTTTCTGAATGATGCGGTGCTTTGTTCGAAGAACCTTGTTATCGTGTCCTTATGCATAACATACCCTTTGAACAATGAGTTTGTGCTCTCGCTTCTCCACCGTGGTTGAGGAGAATGGGTGCGACTTGTTCTTGAAGTAAAATTTTGGGGCCCAAAAGATGCTGATGGCATATAGCTCTCGAGATAAAGCGTTTCCTTACGCTTTCGTGTTGAGGGTCCAACATGATCTTACGCCACCCCTCCTCAAACTCCTCCGGACCGGCGTTCTTAATGAGGTACCACGGGAGGCGCCCATCCCCCTCGAGTAGCTAGGTAGCTCTTGATTCTTCTTTATGTTCTCTAGAATGTGCGAAGCGAGAATCTATGTGTTGCATCGGGGAAGATAGTCGAAATAGACTTCCTAATTGCCTTGTCCTGGTCCGTGATGATGTTGATGGGCCTCTTCCCACCCATAGCATCGGGGAAGGCGACTTGACCAATCAAAGGTCTCGGCTCTGGTTCTGTAGCGAGGCCACACCCAAATATCACGGTATTTCCATGATTGTTCACCCCAATTAAAGGGAGCAAACGGCATGTCATACTGTTTTGTGCTAAAGGTGGTGTCAAAAGCCAAATAGTCTCCATACAGCTCCCGTTCTTTTTCCCCATCATATATGTCCAAAAGACACTCCTAGCGTCGTCCCATCATCCGAGTCGAGCTGCGGTGAGTAGTAGAACCCTGGGATCTTGCTTTGTTACGTCTGAACATCCGCAATGTCTGTATATCCTTGTTCACGTGTCTCCTTTTTCTCGCCAGCCGCTATGTTGCGATATGAACTTCATCGAAACCAAGCTGCTCTGAAGCTTCCTCTTAAGGATCACGTAGATTGCCATGACTTTCTGGGAGGTACCTGGCGCTCTGTAAGGCCCCAGATGAACCGCTTATCGGTGCTTTCGAGATGTTTGTGTGGCACCTCATGAACCTTGTTAGCCATTCCGATGGTAGCGGGTCGTGGTTATGCTCCCGAGTTGACCGTGTCGGCAACCCAACCTTCTCGCCTTATCTTCAAGCTGGACTCTCGCTTGGCGGTCTGTTTTTTTTGAATGTAATTTGATCTCCTTTGCTTCACCGGGTTGTCACTTGAACACATTCTTCCTATGCTTGTTGCGGACTAGCGGCGGCTTTGTCATCTCCCTTCCTTGTTTCTATAACTTGTGCTCCTTTTTATTGCAAATCCAACACGCCTAGCATAGACGGCCCGAAGAAGCCGTAAGCATCCTTTTCGATTTGGAACATCATTCCTTGCTTGGTGCGAGGCGGCTATGATTTACGCCATTGTTGGATATTCTCCTTTGGGAAACATGGCGTCCATCACGTGACACCCGCCCTCCAAAGCCGCCCGCCCGACCCCTTCCAAAGGGCGCGCTGCACGTACATCACCTTGCTTACACTTTTCGTCCTCGCCGTGTGCGAGGGTTAACCCGGTGATATGGCTGGATGCAAAGGCTTATAAGTTGGCTCCACCCTTGCTCAACTAGCATGGTACTAAACATGTGCGCGCGCGGCACTCTCCTCATAGCCCCTTTGGGCCACATCCAAATTGGGGGTGTTACACCATCTCCTTCTCTTCTTTTGTTGTGGGATCTTGATCTTCCAACTCTTGCGGCAGACTTTTGAATCTCATCAGTCTCTTCTATGTTGGCTCCTTCCTCTACACTTGCCTCATTCAGTGCGTCTCTTGACCCCCTACGCACCATCGGTAGCTTACGGTACTCTTTCTTTGAGTGCACTGAAAAAGTCTCTTGTTACGCCTCAAGCACACCGCCCTTCATATTGTTCTCACAGGAACTTCAAATGTTGGTATGTCGAGATAGGTTTGCATCATCTTCAACTTCCCCATTTCTTTGGTAAAAAAAACAAAAGTCTGTTAGTTCGCGTAGAAACGGTATAAACTATTGTCATAAGCGGCCCGATAGATAAGGCGTTTGAAAGATCTGTGACATCCTCACCCTATGTATTTACAGCAGATGGATGCTTAGCAAGGGTTTTAGGCTTTTTTTCGACAAAAGGGAGGGAGGGATTTTTAATCTCATGCCTTGCAAAACGTACAAACAAGCAACCAAATGCTATCATTCAGTTCACAAGCTAGGCACAATCTAATCCACGGATAATAAAATAACTATTGTTCACTTTTGTTGCCTTTCTTGTAAAATCATAGAATATTTTTGCATAGTTGTGTTGTAGGACTTTGTTATAATTTTGATCGATGGTACACTACACCCACTTATGATTGCGAGAATATTGTTCTTAGGTCGAGGCGAGAAGATGCCTCCAACGATAGTAAAAATGGCCAGCGATAGCACTACAATAGTATACTAGCATTGGATGGTCCAATGCCAAACCGGTATATAGTCAAACATGCAAACACATGGACATGGTGCGGAAGTTTTCATACGCCCAAAAGCGAGTCGACCTAGTATATTCATGACTGATCCGTTTTAGGTGATTCCTATCACTTCTACATACTTGGTTTTACTTTACTAATTACTTGTACTGGTTGAGTTCAAATGTTTGAGTATGTGGGGCTCGGTGCCACTATTCTCATAAGCAACGGCGAGATATTGCAAGTTGTAGTTGTAGCAGTTCTTCTTCTTTACGCCTCTCTTCTCTATCAAGTCTAGCATTCACAAAAGACGCCAAATGAAATTCACATGTGTTAGTTTAATTTTGCATTCAGTGAGAACCATCGGTACTTAGATATAACAAAAATTTAACATGTACTGTATGAACTTTGTCTTGAAACCTTGTGTCTGCACAAATTTCATTCTCTTACATTCCTCCAATAGTTTATTTTGGTTTAAATTATCCATCTGCAACAAAACATAAGTTTCATGAACTCCAATAGTTAAGACATGAATTCCAATGAGATATAAAGATGTACAAAAAATGTATTTACGCCTATATCTTGCTATTTATTCTAAGTCATGTCCCTTCTCATTTTTTTTTTTTGATAATGCTCAACTAGTTTCTTTTTTTACAGCATCAATTCTTTGAAAGAAATGTCACTGACTATACTATTTTCTACTTTGCATGTCCCTATCAGTTAACTTGAAGACCATGCTCAATCATGTTGCCCGAGGGCCATCGATCTTTGCGATATTTTGTGGAATTAGTCTCCTAGGAGTGCAAATCGCGGCATATTAGTTTGTGCAATAGAATTTATCACTCAAATGCTGTAACAAATTGCATTTTGTATTGTGGGTGGTCTGATCTGAGTTGTGGAGACATGTATTTTTTTTCATTTTTATGGCTTTTCCAATCGCTAATGTAACCTTTGTCTTTGTTAAATTTTGAATCTGAAATGTTGCAATCGTTACGAGCGAACATCTCTGCTACCTCTATTTCTTTTTTTCCCTTATCTACTTTTTATTCATTCTTGGGTGAAAAAATTGTAAAGTTTGTATGCGACAAGGTATACTTGTACTTTTATTAGCAGATTTTCTTGGTAGCATTTGAAAATATATACAAAGGATTTGCTTACAACAACAAATACGTCACCGGGTAGAAGCCCGGAAGGAAATTATCTGATTCATTTGTTCTTTTTTCTAGAGGTTAGTGTGTTCTAATCAATTAAATAGGAGTTCAACGAGTTTTTTCTATAATAATTCATTTTTGGATTCGATGTTTTTGATCAAAATTTTTTACATTGATACCTTTGCTTGGTAGATCTTTTCCCCTGGATGCCACCATTTTCTCTTGATGCTTCCCCATTATGTGGTGCTCCACGGCGGAGGAGGGGCCTACCGTCGGGATGATCCATAGGATCACGCCCCTCGCTTGCCGCCCCGTTGTAGGCGACACCACGGCGAGAGGGGAGGGTGGGAGGACCGTCCCAAGAAAGAAGGAATTAGGCGTATCCTTTTTTAATTCAGGTAATTGTTTATTGTTTTAAATCTTATTCATAAATTGGGCCCACATGCGGTGTCTTTTTCCTCTTTCATCACTTGGCTGTTTTAGGTGTTCCCCTTTTTTATTTCTCCGATTGTGCAAGTGGAGGACATTTTACGCATCTCTCGCATAGGACCTGAGAACCCTCCGGATACTTGAGCGGTGTGTCGAGTATTGGAGGGGGGGGGCAGCCAGGCAAAATCCAAGAAGAATCGGGCAAATCAATAGCGGTGTGTCGAGGCTGGAGTTGCTCTCGGATGGGGTTGGGTTCTTTGGTGATACACACGTGCTTGGATCCTCTGAGAAGAGTGGCGGGTAATGGAATCCCACACACGATCTGGATGTACTTGTTTTTGTCTCACACTACCTTTTTATACCGCTTTCGGATCCGCATCCGGGTTTCAATTCTTTTTGTTGAACGAAATTTCTGTTATGTGTGATGCCATTTCTCAAGTTTCTCAATATTGCCCGTTTTTTTTTCAACATCTTAGACATCGTCACCCGATCCCCCTTTGTACTCTTATATTTTACGTGGATCTACTTTTGCATGATAGTATCAAATTTTCCCAAAGCATTTTATTTATTGGTTATCTAGTAATCTATGCTTGTCCATCAATGCATACTTGATTTTTGTCATGGTCCTTGCATCAAGACTTTTCTACATTAGTTGGATAAATATCTTGCCATCTCATTCTCGACTTTCACGATCTGTAATGCCCTCGTGTGTTGTCTTTGGTTTAGGTGTAGGGAGAGAGAGTAGAAAAACAAGAGAGAGGGAGAGAGAGAGAGATGGAGGTACAGAAAGAGGGTTCAACAGGATAGAGAGAGAGAGATTGAGATTGAGATTTTGAGAGAGGTAGAGATATAGAGACAGAGATGGAGATATATAGAGACAGAGAGAGGAAAGATACATAGAGATAATGAGATGGATAGGTAGATGGATAGGGAGATACATAGAGATAATGAGATGGATAGGTAGATGGATAGGTAGATGGATAATGAGATGGATAGGTAGATGAGATGGATAGATAGATGGAGATGGAGATAGAAAGAGAGGGACACTGAGATAGAGAGAGACATAGAGATAGTGAGAGAGTTATGGAGAGGGAGATTCGGATATAGATATTCGAGAGGATATAGAGAGGATGATAGAGAGAAAGAGAGTGAGAGATCTTTGTGCAATAGTTCATTATAAATTCTCAAACCTTGGTGCATTAGGTACGAAAAGAGGGACAGAGAGATGGAGATTGGGAGAGTGAGAGATAGATGGAGCCAGGTGTTGGTAACCCCTTGAGAGAGGGAGGGATCTTTGTTTTGTGTCGATTGCATTTTTTCAAGGGTTCATCCGAGGTGAAATCCTTTTTCTTTGCATTTGCTTCCTCTACTTTAATTTTGTTGCTATTTTTCAGACTTGATTTGTCTATCCTTGTTTTTGGTGAGATGCTATGCTAGTCTTCATACTATTACTAGATCCTAGTTTATGAGTTTAGGTTTCCTATATACTTTTTTTCCCTAGTCATTATCATGAAGTCAAATACTTTCTCTTGTACTTTCGGGAAAGTTAAAAATGTCTTGTAATTGTTTTTTTTTATGTATTCTCGTTGTATAGAGAGGAAGATATATAGAGAGAAAGGAGAGAGACCAAGATAGAGGTAGAGTTAGATGGAGGGAGTGATAGAGTGAGATGGAGAGAGAAAGAGAGATAGAGAGAGAGAGGAAGAGAGTTAGAGATAGTGATAGAAGTAGAGAGAAAGAGAGAGGGATAGAGATAGAGACGATAGTGGGAGGGAGATAGAATATAGAGAGAGTGGGATAGAGATCTGATTGATTGAGAGGAATATGTAGTTATATTTAGAGAAAGGAGAGAGAGCAAGAGAGAGAGATGGAGAGAGGAAGAGAGGGGAGACAGGATAGAGATAGAGATAGAGCTAGTGAGAGAGGTAGAGAGGGGAGGTACATATTGACATATTGAGAGGATAGATAGAGGATGAGAGTGAGATAGTGATAGATCTTTGTGTAATAGTTTATTATAAATTCTCAAACCTTTGAGGATTATGGATAGAGATAGAGGCCTGAGAGAGATGGAGATTGGTTGAGAGAGAGAGGGAGAGTGGGATCCACATTTTGCTTCCTCTACTATTTTTAGAGTTGTGCTATTTTTACACAGCAATCTGCTTACTTTTGCGAATGATATGCTGTTTGACCTTTATTTTTGTGCTATTTTGTAACACCCCGCCCTCAAAGCCGCACCGCACGACCCTTCCGAGGCGGCGCACGCGCACACATAACACCTTGCTTACACTTTTCGTCCCCGTGTAAAAGGGTTAACCCAAGGTGATATGGCTGGATGGCAAAGGCTTATAAGTTGGCTCCACCCTTGCTCAACTAGCAAGGTGGTACTAAACATGTGCACTCTCGCACTCATAGGCCCCCATGGGCCACATCCTTATTGGGCGGGTGTTACATACACCCCCTCAAAGGACTCGACGTCCTCGTCAAGCGCCAACTTAACCAGGACCTCCCCTCTTGGCACACGCAACCGTGCGCCTGGGCCGCACATGTGCCATGTCGCACCCCGCAGAGCCTACACGCGCAATGAACCTCCATGTCCGCGCCTCGCCCGCACGCGCCCGCGGGCCGCGGCCGCGGGCTCGGGCCTCGATACCACTTGTAACACCCCGCCCTCCAAAGCCGCACCGCACAAATTTCTTCCGGGCGCGCGACGCCGTACACACATAACACCTTGCTTACACTTTCGTCCCTCGCTTCGTAAAAGGGTTAACCCGAAGGTGATATGACCGGATGGCAAAGGCTTATAAGTTGGCTCCACCCTTGCTCAACTAGCAAGGTGGTACTAAACATGTGCACTCTGCACTCATAGGCCCCTACCGGCCACATCCTTATTGGGCCGGTGTTACATATTTTACGCCTTGATTATGCATTCTTGTATTTGGTGACATGGTATGCTAGTCTTCATAATATTATTAGATCCTATTGTATGAGTTTTGGTTTTCTATTTACATTTTTTTTCCTTAGCCATTATCATACGTTCAATTACTTTATCCGTCTATCGCCTTTGATTTCCTTTACACATTGTTGCTTCGGGGTTTTCTCTCTTTTGATGATGGCCCATTTGGTAACATCATCGGAGAGCGATTGGAGTACCGGTGATTCAAGACACAAACTTAGCTATTTTGGTAGATTGTTTTAGAGTAAGTTTCGGGACTTCTCTCCCTTTTTTTTTTTCTTGTTTCTGTATTGTTTCTCGTCGTTAATTTTACTTGATAAGATATTTGGGCTGAGCGTTACTTTCTTATTATTTTTATTCATGAGGCTTTTATGATCATGTTATGTTTGAGTTGGACCATGTCTATGTATCTTCCTCACAGTCTTACGCATCGAACCTTTCAAAGTCGATATTTAGTGTGTCTTAGGCGATGCCCGGACAACCTAGCTTGGTGTTTTTTTTTTGTTTCATGGGGAATGTGGTATTAGCTTGGGCCATCAATTCCATGTAGGATGGAGTTGGTTTAGTTCAGCAGAGACTGCAGATAAAGGGAGATGGAGAGAGAGAATTGGAGGTAGAGTTAGTGAGAGGGGGAGAGAGAGAAAGAGAGAGAGAGGCAGATTTTTATAGTATGGGAGAGATATAGAGACAGAGAGAGCTACAGATAGAGAGATAGTGAGCAAGAGAGGCATACAACTCTGTAACAGCTGTTTCTATAGCTATGCAGAGTTGCGGTTGATTATAAGACTGAGATGGATAGGGGGAGGGAGAGGTAGAGGGAGAGGGAAACAGAGAGAGATAGTGAGAGATAGAGGCAGAGGATGGATAGAGGGATGATGTAAAGAAGGAGACGGATTGATGTGGTGATCCACGCTGCAATAGCTACTCCTAGTAACATTGGTGATGCTCTTATTACAACTAGTGTTAATCAGGAGAGGGATAAGCTAAATGTTCATGGAAGCAAGGATGCTATGATTATCACTTCTCCAACAGCTTCAGAATCTTCAGCTAATGCTTTGCTTCAAGAGGGAGAGAATGATGTCATTCACAAAGACAATAAAAATCGAAATTCAAGGGTTACAAAGATCAGGAAGCAAGTTGAGTTTATACCAAAGCCGAGGGGCGGCTTTGTTTCAAGGAAGGGAGGATGATGAGCCCATGGCGCCGCAAAAGATTATTTTGGATAATTTATCGATTAAAAATATGAGACATCCATCTTTCTTAAAATTTGGCGCATTCTCTTCTAATGAAGAATATATGAAGAAGGCAAAGAAAATATTTGCTCAGTGGTCTTTCATCAATGATCATCTTTAAGAGCGTAACATTCAAGAAAGAAGATGAAAAGCCAAAAAACATATTTATTTTGGTTCTATGAAAGTTGACGTCACTTGAGGTATTATTGCCATCATGGAAAACTTGGAGAAGCCTTCACTATTTGCATCAAGCTGCTGGTGAACAGGTGAAGGTCACAGGTCCACACGTTAATTAGCATCCTTGCCGTAATATTTTATTATATTTTTGGATACGTATATTAATTAGCTTAGCAAAGTCACGTTGCATCTAGACTATTGGTCGAGTCGGACTTGTGTCCGCCAGGTGCCTGCGTGCACGTTTAAAAAGGCAAGAGTCGGCCATGTAACAGATTAGACTGGATTTTATTGTGTTTCATCTAGGGTTTCCCTGAGAGAAGCTAGAGGGTGATTCCTCTCCGGTCTATCTTGCCGATCCTCTTCGGATTGTGTGGAGTGTGTGCTCGAGCTGCCGCAGCTTGGTCGTGCCTCAGTTTCCGTCCGGAGTCCCCATCTTTGGATCGTGGTCGTCGTGGCGCGGGTTGAAGATTATTATTAGGGTTTGGATTGCATCATCGTATTGTAAGCCGAACCCAATCCTATCTTTGCTACTGTCGCTCGTTGAATTCGAAGTGCTGCATCCGTCCATATATTTTTGTTCAATATTCAAGTGTGCTTCCTGCACGTATTGCTAGTGCTGTTGAGTTGGATGATCTGCTTGCTTTGCCGTGGGATTAAGTGGAGTTTAGTTATCTTCTCTTAATTGGCGTGTGCTGTTGCCGCTGGTCTCATCCGTGGCCGGCTGTCTAAGAGGTTACTTGATCATTGGTTGCACTGCCAGACTTGATTATTATTGCCTCGTGAACTTTTCCTTTCATATTGCGGATAGTTCAGTTAAGCAGTGCATATTTATTGGATATAAAATACAGCTTGTCATTCGAGGAGTGATTCAGAGTAATAAATTCAGATTATATTAATTATTGATTCTTGTACCGTGAAAGATTGGGCCAAATTCTTGGGCATCGTAGGCGTGTCCTCATCACGTGGTATCAAAGCCGGATCGGTGTGTCGAGTTCCACCAAAACGAGAGTTATCATAACTTGACGGAAGATCGGGCACGTTTAAAGATGGGGACTCCGACGGAAATCCGAGGCACGACCAAGCTGCGGCAGCTCGAGCACACACTCCACACAATCCGAAGAGGATCGGCAAGATAGACCGGAGAGGAATCACCCTCTAGCTTCTCTCAGGGAAACCCTAGATGAAACACAATAAAATCCAGTCTAATCTGTTACATGGCCGACTCTTGCCTTTTAAACGTGCACGCAGGCACCTGGCGGACACAAGTCCGACTCGACCAATAGTCTAGATGCAACGTGACTTTGCTAAGCTAATTAATATACGTATCCAAAAATATAATAAAATATTACGGCAAGGATGCTAATTAACGTGTGGACCTGTGACCTCCACCTGTTCACCAGCAGCTTGATGCAAATAGTGAAGGCTTCTCCAAGTTTTCCATGATGGCAATAATACCTCAAGTGACGTCAACTTTCATAGAACCAAAATAAATATGTTTTTTTGGCTTTTCATCTTCTTTCTTGAATGTTACGCTCTTAAAGATGATCATTGATGAAAGACCACTCGAGCAAATATTTTCTTTGCCTTCTTCATATATTCTTCATTAGAAGAGAATGCGCCAAATTTTAAGAAAGATGGATGTCTCATATTTTTAACTGATAAATTATCCAAAATAATCTTTTCTTGGCGCCATGGGCTCATCATCCTCCCTTTCTTGAATCAAAGCCGTCCCTCGGCTTTGACATAACTTCGACCATAATCTTTATTTAGCGGATCATGACTTGCTTCCTGATCTTTTTGTAACCCTTGAATTTCGATTTTTACTGTCTTTGTGAATGACATCATTCTCTCCCTCTTGAAGCAAAGCATTAGCTGAAGATTCTGAAGCTGTTGGAGAAGTGATAATCATAGCATCCTTGCTTCCATGAACATTTAGCTTATCCCTCTCCTGATTAACACTAGTTGTAATAAGAGCATCACCAATGTTACTAGGAGTAGCTATTGCAGCGTGGATCACCACATCATTCATCTATCTCTTTTTCTTCTACAGCAACCGCCTTGCTGTGTTCTGATGTATGAGGCCATTGATTGATACTGTTGATGATGCAATGAATGGGTTATCAATGTTGGCTCGAGCAGTAGAAAGTGATGGAAATATTGCTCATGTCAAAGGGCTGCGGTCCAATATATTTCAATCCGAATGCAAGATTCAAGACAAGGTATGCAAATTGATTATTGATGGTGGCAGTTTCACTAATGTCATTAGCTCAGATGTTGTTCATGCTTTGTCTTTGTCTACACGGAGGCTTCCAACGCCGCGTTATGTCCAATGGATGAACCAAAGTGGTACACTTAAAATTACTCACAAGGTGCGAGTTAAATTTTCCATTGGTAATTATATTGATACTGTGGATTGTGATGTCGCACCGATGAGTGCTTGCCATTTATTATTGGGTTCGCCATGGCAGTTCGATTTGGATGCTACTCATAGTGGTCGTTCCAATACTTATTCTTTTGTGCACAAGGGAGTTCATCATGTGCTCAAACCAAAGCTTGAGAGTGCAATTAAGGCTGAGGTATTTGCACTGTGTGAAAGTGACGAAAAAAGGCTGTTGAAATACCCCCAAAGCCGAGGGCGGCTTTGCTCCAAGAGGGGGGGAGAATGATGTGGTGATCCACGCTGCAATAGCTACTCCTAGTAACATTGGTGATGCTCTTATTACAACTAGTGTTAATCAGGAGAGGGATAAGCTAAATGTTCATGGAAGCAAGGATGCTATGATTATCACTTCTCCAACAGCTTCAGAATCTTCAGCTAATGCTTTGCTTCAAGAGGGAGAGAATGATGTCATTCACAAAGACAGTAAAAATCGAAATTCAAGGGTTACAAAGATCAGGAAGCAAGTTGAGTTTATACCAAAGCCGAGGACGGCTTTGTTTCAAGGAAGGGAGGATGATGAGCCCATGGCTCCGCAAGTTAATATTTCGGGTGCTTTATCAGCTAACATTATGAAAGATTCATTTTTTTTTTTTTAAGCTTTGGGGCATTCTCATTTGATATAAGGCAAAATATGATGAAGGAAGGAAATTACCTTGCACTGAAATTATATCAACCAAGAAGCCAATTTTTGTGGGGACTAATTTACTCAAGAAGCTAGAGGAGAAGCAAGAAAGGAAACTAATTATGTCTGGTCCCATGATGTTAACAGAGCCAACCTGAAGTCGGTCCATCCTTGCGCTAGTATTTGGCGAGTTACGTCAAGGAGCTGGAAGCTAATTAGTCAAGCTGCCGCATTATTTTATTATATGTTTAGTTAATATGGATATATGGTTTGGGCTTACATAGTCAATAGGCTGAGTTATATTTTTGTACGTGAGTTTATTAGGCCTAGTCCCGTCATTGTCGAGTCCAATAAACCAGGTGCCTGCGTGCACTAGCTGGAGTCCAAGGCGGCCTGCGTGCCATATAAGCCTAGGGCCTGCATGCCCCCAAGATTAGATTGGATTTTATTTCGGGATTATTCCTCTCCGAGCCGCCGCTCGTGAAACCCTAGCGGGTGTTACCGGATCCTCGTGGATTTGTGTTGGTGTGTGATCGGGAATTCATCTTCTCGGGTTCGCATCGGTTCCAGTTGGAATCCCCTCTCCGGATCGTGTCCTGTTGGGTGCACGGGTTGGAGACGTTGCTGCTGTCCGGATTGCATCTACGTTGAGTACTTGTAAGCCGAGCATATTATCATTCAGTTGATTGGTTTATCTGTACGTCTTGGATTTGCTTGTACGGATTGGTTGGAACCATCGATCAGTTTGTCTACGTGATTTTTATTCAAGCAATCCAATATTTAATTAATTCTGAATATTGCCTTTGCGTTGAGGATTACCTGCTGTTGCCTCACGGATATTGAGTTTGGATCAAACTTATTGCCGTGTGTGTCATCTAGTCAGACTACTACTACTACTATCTGCTTGTTTTGCCGTGACATTAATAAGTGGAGTTCAGATTATATCTTTTCTTGGTATTTTAGCACCGTGAAAGATTGGGCAATTATTTGGACAGCGTAGGCGTGTCCTCTTCACGCTTGATGGGGACGTGATGCCCGATCTTCCGTCAAGTTATGATAACTCTCGTTTTGGTGGAACTCGACACACCGATCCGGCTTCAGATCGAAAAGACCCGAACCCTGCAACCTTAGCACCAACGTTCCTCAGGTTATCAACCGTGTCTCCAACCGGTTGACCTCGCCAAGAAGGCTAATCCCAAACTGCGAAACGAAGAACACAAGCAAGAACTCGAAAGAAGCAGCTCAAAGATTTGGGACAAACTGCGGATGAATGATTAAGCACACGAGTTGGGGTTTCACAAACCGATGAACGGCGACTGTCAATGGACAGAATTAATCTAAGCAAAACCCAAACCCTAATTTGGGTGACGGCTACTGATATATAGAGTTTAGGGGCGTGCAAGACCCTGGGCGCGCCCCTATTGGGCTCCAACACGATACATGGCCCAAAGACCGAAATACGGTGGCGCAACACCAAAACAGATTCTGGACGTCATATTGTTTTGATGATTCCCGTCGACTCCTGACGAATTTGGACCTCATACTGGTGTCATTGGAAGCGTCTTGAAATTATCTTTCCAACGATATAAAGATCGTCCAAATCGAAGCCCGTATGTGACCTTGGCGTCCGTTTTAGTGCAGGCTGTCCCTGGATTCCGAAACCGACTTGATCTCGAATCGGTTTGGGCCTCCATCTTGACTCCAACGTCGTGGCTGTTCCTCCACGCCTCCAAGTCGTCCTCCAAGTCCTTGCTGGTCCTCTCCTTGATTCCTAAGCATAATAAAATCATTAAGTAGCAAACTATTCTCAAGTTCATCAAAAGAATTGCTTAGGAACGAGCTTACCTGTAAATTTAGTTGTCGTGCGCGAGCTCTTGTGATTGGACCGTGAATGTTTAGCGGAGGATCATCTTGTGCATCCGACGAAGTGATGTCCTCATCATCCTCCCCTTCTTGAATGGAAGTCGTCCTCGACTCAAGGTCATCGTCGTCTCCCAAATATGGCTTCAAATCTGAAATATTGAAAGAAGGACTAACCCCGAACTCGGGTGGCAGCTCAAGTTTGTATGCATTGTCATTTATTTTCTCAACAATTTTATAAGGACCAGCAGCTCTTGGCATTAATTTGGACTTACGCAGCTCTGGAAACCTATCTTTTCTCAAATGTAACCATACTAAATCACCCGGTTCAAGTGTAATCTTTTTTCTACCCTTACTCCCAGCAATTTGATACTTTTCATTCATCTTTTTCGATATTTTCCCTAGTGGTCTCATGCAACTTTCGAATAAATTCAGCACGTGCACTAGCATCACGATGTGTTCGTTCATTGATAGGTAAAGGCAAGATATCAATTGGAGCATGAGGGTTAAAACCATACACTACCTGAAAAGGACTTACCTTGGTGGTAGAATGTGTTGCCCGATTGTAAGCAAACTCCACATGAGGCAGACATTCTTCCCACAGCTTCAAGTTTTTCTTCAAAATGGCTCTCAACATGGCACCCAAAGTACGGTTAATGACCTCTGTTTGCCCATCCGTTTGAGGGTGACAAGTAGTTGAGAACATCAGCTTTGTACCCAATTTGTTCCATAGAGTACGCCAAAAGTGACTCAAGAATTTAGCATCGCGATCTGAAACAATAGTAGAAGGCATACCATGCAAGCGAACAATCTCTTTGAAAAAGAGGTCAGCAATATAAATGGCATCATCACTTTTATGACAAGGTATAAAATGTGCCATCTTAGAAAACCGATCCACAACAACAAAAATACTATCCATCCCCCTCTTAGTCCTTGGCAGTCCCAAAACAAAGTCCATCGAAATATCTGACCATGGAATAGAAGGGACTGGAAGAGGCATGTACAAACCATGTGGATTCAAGTGAGACTTAGCCTTTTGACACGTGATGCAGCGTGCCACGAACCGCTCAACGTCCCTCTTCGGATGTGGCCAAAAGAAATGTGTGGCCAAGATATATCAGTCGTCTTTTTAGCCCCAAAATGGCCCATCGGTCCCCGCCGTGCGCTTCACGCAACAATAATAGACGAACGGAACCAACTGGAATGCATAGACGGTTAGCCCTAAACACAAATCCATCATTTATCACAAACTTGTTCCACGTGCGACCCTCTTTACAGTTCAACAAGACATCTTTAAAATCGGGATCAAGCTCATATTGTTTTTAATGGATTCTAGACCAAAAATTCTACAATCAAGTTGTGATAGCATATTATATCGTCGAGACAAGGCATCAAAGAATTATATTATCCTTTCCTTTCTTGTGTTTTATAACATAAGGAAAAGATTCAATAAATTCAACCCACTTAGCATGTCTACGGTTCGATTATTTTGAGAGCGAAGATACTTAAGCGATTCATGATCTGAATGTATAACAAATTCCTTAGGCCACAAATAATGACGCCACGTCTCTAAAGAACGCACAAGTGCATACAATTCCTTATCATACGTAGAGTAATTAAGAACAGGACCATGCAATTTTTCGCTAAAGTACGCAACAGGTTTACCATCTTGCATCAACACACCCCAATGCCAACCCCACTAGCATCACATTCGAGCTCGAAAGTCTTACCAAAGTTCGGAAGTTGCAGCAATGGTGCGTGTGTAAGCTTGTCCTTCAAAGTATCAAAGGGCGTCTCTTGTGCCTTACCCCAATGGAACGCCACTCCTTTCTTTGTCAACTCATGCAAAGGGGCAGCAATGGCGCTGAAATCCTTGACGACGTCGATAGAAACACAAGACCAAGAAAACTTCGCACTTTGTGTAATGGTTTGGGGGAACCGGCCAACTCTTTATGGCTTCAATTTTTGACTTGTCCACCTCAATTCCCGTGGAGTAACAACATAGCCAAGAAAAGAGACTCGATCCGTGCAAAAGATGCACTTCTCAAGGTTACCAAACAAGCGTGCATTGCGTAAAGCGGTAAAAAACAGCACGTAGGTGATCCATATGTTCATCCAAAGACTTGCTATATATCAATATATCATCAAAGTAAACTACCACGAATAAGCCCAATAAAAGCCCTTAAAACTTCATTCATCAATCTCATGAAAGTACTAGGTGCATTAGTTAAACCAAAAGGCATTACTAACCACTCATATAATCCAAATTTAGTTTTGAAGGCTGTTTTCCATTCATCTCCAAGTTTCATTCTAATTTGGTGATAGCCACTACGTAGGTCAACCTTTGTGAAAATTACGAGCCACATAACTCATCAAGCATGTCATCAAGCCTAGGAATAGGATGACGATATCGAATAGTAATATTATTAATGGCTCTACAATCGACACACATACGCCAACTCCCATCTTTTTGGAACTAGAATGACAGTGCGAACATGGACTTAAGCTTTCACGTACATACCCGCGGTCCAAAAGATCTTGGACTTGGCGTTGAATCTCCTTAGTCTCCTCGGGGTTTGCTCTATATGCAGCACGGTTGGGTAAACTCGCTCCGGGAATCAAATCGATTTGATGCTCAATTCCTCGAATAGGAGGAAGTCCTGGAGGTATCTCGGATGGAAACACATCATTGAACTCCCCGCAAAAGGTCGATCCACGGCCGGCAAAGTACTAGCAATATCCTCAATTGAAAAGAAAACATCTTTGCATATCAAAGCACAACATATATCATTATTCTCGGCAAGATCAGATTTAGTAGCAAGCATCACGGGAGATTTCAAATTAATGGATGGTTGATTTTCGGTTTATTTTCAGCGAAGAACTCTCTCTTTCTCAGCACTGTACAACTTGAGCGGGGGTCATAGGTTGCAAAGTGATTTTTTCCCTTATGCATAAGAGTATAAGTATTACTTCTACCATGGTGGATAGCATCATTATCAAATTCGAGGGCGACCCAACAAAAGAGAGCAAGCTTGCATGGGCACCACATCACAATCTACATAATCGAGTATGGACCAAGGGGAAAATGTACTCGAGCTGTTAATGTTACCTTGGCCTTACGACTCATTAAGCCACTTGAATATAGTATGGATGTTTATGAGGGCGCGTTTCCAATTGTAGCGTGTTGACAAGATCCGAACTCACCAAATTGTTGCAGCTCCCTCCATCAATGATGACACGTCTTGCGCCTGTCTTTAATCACAAATAAGATTTGAAACAAGTTATGGCGCTGCGGTTTCTCTGCGTCTCCCATCTGCGTGCCGCGAGGACACGCGCACGATACAAATCCGCTGGTCTCGAGTCATCTACGCTCGGAGAAAGGCCCTCGTCATTGGAAGCGGTGGGTCTTCACATCTTTCGCGACATCATCCGCACTAATGTAGCCTCCATCTTACTGTCACAACATATGCCCGTTTGCTAGGACATTCCTAGCCACATGACCAAGTCCTTGACATCTATGGCATTGAATCGGAGAAGAACGCCCGGTGGAAGCTACGGAAGAAGCGGGTTCCTGCACACGAGTTTTACGGCTCGATACCACTTGATGGGGACGTGATGCTCGATCTTCCGTCAAGTTATGATAACTCTCGTTTTGGTGGAACTCGACACACCGATCCGGCTTCGATCGAAAAGACCGAACCCTGCAACCTTAGCACCAACGTTCCTCGGGTTATCAACCGTGTCTCCAACGGTTGACCTCGCCAGAAGGCTAATCCTCGCTTGCGAAGCGAAGAACACAAGCAAGAACTTCGAAAGAAGCGGCTCAAAGATTTGGGACAAACCGCGGATGAATGATTAAGCACACGAGTTGGGGTTTCACAAACCGATGAGCGACGTCAATGGACGAATTAATCTAAGCAAAACCCAAACCCTAATTTGGGTGACGGCTCACCGATATACCCGGCAAGGACTTGGAGGACGACTTGCTGATATATCAGTAGCCGTCACCCAAATTAGGGTTTGGGTTTTGCTTAGATTAATTCGTCCATTGACGCTGCTCATCGGTTTGTGAAACCCCAACTCGTGTGCTTAATCATTCATCTCGCAGCTTGTCCCAAATCTTTGAGCTGCTTCTTCGAAGTTCTTGCTTGTGTTCTTCAAGCTGCAAAGCTTGAGGATTAGCCTTCTTGGCGAGGTCAACCGATTGGAGACACGGTTGATAACCCGAGGAACGTTGGTGCTAAGGTTGCGGGTTCGGTCTTTCGATCCGCCGGATCGGTGTCGAAGTTCCACCAAAACGAGAGTTATCATAACTTCTGACGGAAGATCGGGCATCACGTCCCCCATCAAATGAAGAGGACACGCCTACGCTGTCCAAATAATTGCCCAATCTTTCACGGTGCTAAAATACCAAGAAAAGATATAATCTGAACTCCACTTATTAATGTCACGGCAAAACAAGCAGATAGTAGTAGTAGTAGTCTGACTAGATGACACACACGGCAATAAGTTTGATCCAAACTCAATATCCGTGAGGCAACAGCAGGTAATCCTCAACGCAAAGGCAATATTCAGAATTAATTAAATATTGGATTGCTTGAATAAAAATCACGTAGACAAACTGATCGATGGTTCCAACCAATCCGTAGAAGCAAATCCAAGACGTACAGATAAACCAATCAACTGAATGATAATATGCTCGGCTTACAAGTACTCAACGTAGATGCAATCCGGACAGCAGCAACGTCTCCAACCCGTGCACCCAACAGGACCACGATCCGGAGAGGGATTCCAACTGGAACCGTGCGAACCGAGAAGATGAATTCCCCGATCACACACCAACACAAATCCACGAGGATCCGGTAACACCCGCTAGGGTTTCACGGCGGTTGCTCGGAGAGGAATAATCCCGAAATAAAATCCAATCTAATCTTGGGGGCACGCAGGCCCTAGGCTTATATGGCACGCAGGCCGCCTTGGACTCCAGCTAGTGCACGCAGGCACCTGGTTTATTGGACTCGACAATGAAGGGACTAGGCCTAATAAACTCACGTACAAAAATATAACTCAGCCTATTGACTATGTAAGCCCAAACCATATATCCATATTAACTAAACATATAATAAAATAATGCGGCAGCTTGACTAATTAGCTTCCAGCTCCTTGACGTAACTCGCCAAATACTAGCGCAAGGATGGACCGACTTCAGGTTCGCTCTGTTAACATCATGGGACCAGACATAATTAGTTTCCTTTCTTGCTTCTCCTCTAGCTTCTTGAGTAAATTAGTCCCCACAAAAATTGGCTTCTTGGTTGATATAATTTCAGTGCAAGGTAATTTCCCTTCCTTCATCATATTTTTGCCTTATATCAAATGAGAATGCCCCAAAGCTTAAAAAAATGAATCTTTCATAATGTTAGCTGATAAAGCACCGAAATATTAACTTTATGAGCCATGGGCTCATCACGGATGAAGGATGGACAGGGATACAGCCAGATAGAGAGGGAGATAGGTAGGCGAGACAGATAGAGAGAGACAAAGAGGGGGAGGGAGAGAGACATAGAGAGGCAGAGGAAGAGGGTTGGAAGTTCTAGTGCAAGTGTTAACCATATTTCTCTCAACTATCTTCTGCCATTCTCTTTGCCGTTGTTCTCATATTTTGATTATCTTATTTTCAGTCTCGGACCATATTTTTATTAACATGTTTGAAACATTTTTTTTAATAGTATTTCTGGACGAATTTCAGTCATTTTTGCATGTTCCTGTGGTGTAAGCTCGACTGTAGTCATTTTGACCAATTTATGTTTGATTCAACTAACATATTCCCAAACCTGTTTTACGAATGCAGATCTTCTATTGATTTTTTGTGCGGGAGAAAAGTTCACTGACGAGAGGATCAGTTCCTCTATTTACCTTTTCATTACTCCTATTTGATAGAATCAGGTAAGGTATCTTTTCACTAAGAGCAAAAGGACCATCTTTTACTCTGACATTTTATAAGCTGTGTTTTGTTTCTAATCAGTAGGTAGACTCCTCGTAAAAGTAAGCTTTGGATAATTGAATGTCACATGAAGAAAATGTCAACAAAACCAGAACATGGGTTGAGGAATCCATATTCCAATGTAAGAGAAATAAAACCAGACATGTTTTTAGAGTTCTTTTTCACTATTCATCATTGTTTATTTATTCATATTTCTTTTTTTGGCTATTCTATATTGTGACTTAGATGTTTTGTACAGGCATTCTCAACAAAATTGAGTCTTCCAAAGTTCATCACAGTTTCAAAGCTTCTCACACCTGAACAGAGGTGCATTGTTGAGAGTATTGGATTTCATCACTTACTTGATATCGGGTGTGATTACTCGTGCCAAGAGGTATATGTTTGTGGCTTGCAAAGAACTTTGATGTGAAATCACGAGGCCTCCAATTATCGATGGGTCTAGATTCCCGATTCTTTGCTTTCGGTCCATTCATTTAGTCTTGGGTATTCCAAATGGTGGAAAACAAATATGCAAGATTTGTGATGAGTCGAGTGAAGAAACTCATAGCTGATGAAACAAGCTATAAAGGGAAAACTCCAACTATCAATGAGTTGAAAGCACTACTGACTCGAGAACTTGTTGGTGACAAATTCAAGAGGATTTTCACACTATTTACTATTAATTTCATTTACTTTGCCCAACTAGCTATGATTGCATCGATCTGAGACTACTATTCAGTTTGTTCAGTTTTCTGAAGAAATATCATCATATGACTCAGTGCGGTGCTGTTCTAGATAAGTTGAGTGACTCCATTGAGTTTTTTCAAAGGACAGTAACAAACTCATCGACTACGACTCTTGGTGGTTGCATTCTTGCACTTGTGGTATGCATTTTTTTTTTTTTTGCCTCACTCACATTTATTATGGTTTCTTCACTTGTTTCCCCGCTTTTTCATGTTCCCTGTTGACTCATGTCACTGATTGACACATGTTTTTTTCTTTCTATATAGATAATATACTTTGAGATGTTAAATATGCCACATCATGCTATTCATGAGGTTGTGCCACGTCTCAAGTTTTGGTCGACGAACATGATTAAAGCTTTCGGACATTAGATGCAAAGGATGTTAATGAGTGTATTTTTGGAAGATTACCGGTGATATTTCCTTCTTTGTGCACTTTTATTTTTTGCATAAATTCTCAAACATATACTCTTAAAAGTTATATGACACTTTCTCTCATTTACAATTGTAGTTGAAGTCCAAAGTAAAGGAAACTATGGCTTTGACAAGTAACATCTCCTCTCGCGCACCTCGCAATGGATCTTGAAAATCTTAATAAAATGCAATCTGGATCATGCTCTTTCAAGACTCGGTTTGGAAGTCTGTCCAAAATTTTTGGTTAATGAAATAGTGAGCACCATTGAACCAATCTTATCACATTATTTTGAGAGGATGCATGCTGCTTGGCACTTTGTTCACCGAGACGACTAGGCAAGGTCACTTGGTTCCTATACAAAAGGTTGATTGTGACAAGTCGATAATTCATCCGAGTTGAGAGCTGCATGCATTACGAGATAATACCTCAACATATCAGCAGTTTCGGTGCTATTGAAGAACAAAGATTTAGTTGCGAGACAAATCGAGAGCTTAAGCTTACTAAATGATAAGAATACAATTGTTGGCAAATCAAATTCTCGGGATCTTGATAGTTTAATGTCGAGTGAAGGAGAAGTTTGCGAGAGACAAATCAGAGCGGATTCATTGTTAGCAAAGCATCGGGATATCATTGCAAGTAAATCGGTCTCTCAACAGTTGGTTGTTCACTAGTGAAGGAAAAGGATAAAGTTCTAGTCAATACGAGAGTTCGGTGGTAGTCAAGGTTGAGGATATAGTTTTAGGCACATCGGTCTACGAACCAATTGAAACTTCCATGTATGTGAAGAATCCCGGTGTCAAGTAGGGCTACAAGCTCATTCTTGGATCTTCCATCCTTGACCAAGACGGCTCCAACACATGTAGCTTTGATGTCTCAATTTGCATCCCATGATGCGTGCACTCAATTGAAGCCAGCGATCTTCGAAGAATGTGGAATGTAGCAAGACAATGTTTCCCTGTAAGAATGTAGCTGTTGGATCGATCGAGAAAGTTGCTTCATTTGCGGTACAAATGATCCCAAGCTATCGATTTGACTACTCGAGAGAGTGCTCGAGAATGGCAATTCATTTGCGGCTACAAATGTTCTTCGGACATCGGTTTTGACAACTCTAGAGAATACTTTCGAATGGCATTTCTTTTTGCGGCTCTGATTCAGCCCCAGTCTTGATTTTTGACAACTCTAAAGAATGGTCGAGAATGTTGATTCATCTGCAGACTAAAAATCAACCCCGACCATCGATTTGAAAACTCCCAAGAAATCAGCTGGCGATCTAGATTTTGACTTTTTTGGTCATGGCTTAGATTCTCGATTTTGAGGTCGGACCACCGCCACAATTAGGTTCGTGCGAAATGGTTGATCGGGGTTCATCAAGCGGCGACCAAGGTCACCGAATGATGCGATGTGCAAATGAATTTATCAAGGAGGCTTCTTGATGGTTCTTCCAACCGTAAATGACACGGTTGCATAATATTGTTGATAATGGTGGAATGTCGATGGAAAATCTCATTCAATCGACAATAGTATTGATCTAGCGGATCTGAGCTAATCGACCATGTCTCTCAATTAACACCTTGCAAAACCGTTGACATATCACATCAATTTCACATCTACACTAGTTGAGAAAGAAGTCTTCAAAGTTATTGTTGATCAAATACCCTACAATGGCAAAAGGCAAGTTTCTCCTTTTTTTTTTTCTTTTTTTATGTTGTACACAGTATCATTCTTTGGAGTTATTTTTTTATATATTCTTTTTAAACAATAAACTGATTGTTAAATATCTTACATCTTTTTATTTCTCTACTAGGCCAAGAGTTGTTCAGTTAAAAAAGAACTGGGTGGATCACAAGACATTTGGTCTATCCATGCAAGTCTATGGGAAAGTGTCATCCTATGTCATTGATGTGATGGGTAGAGCTGTGATGACAGAGGAATTTGAAAAGAACAAAGCTAATCTATTGCCGGGATGTTATTGGTACGGACATATTGTTCAAATTGAGAAAGGAGTATGTTTTTTTCCCAACTAGCCTTTTTTCTTCACAATACTATCTCTTATTTGTTTTGTATGTACCCTCATAAATGATGTTTTTGAAAATGTAGAAATTCTTTGCTTGAGAAAGGATCTTTGATTCTCAATCTTTATCAAAGCATTTCATAGCACCAAACCAGGGGTTCTGAGGCTGGACTCTATGTCTATGGTAGTGGTCTTGAAAACTAGTAATTTTTCAATTATTCCCTTTTGTCTATCTTTTACTATTTTTTTGAAGCCTTGTTTCTTTTTTTTCTCATTACACGGTTTTTATCCCCGTATTCTATTATCGATATTGGTATCTAGTAGTTGCAAATTTTAAAAATGGAAAGTTTGAAGTATTGATGCCTAATCGGCTATTTGAAGATATTGAAAGGGATCTTTGAAAGTGTATCATTCTGAACTTTAAGAGAATGTTCAACTATGCATGTCCACACAAGACAAATTCATATTTGGGAAATGCAAACCGCATACCGTTCGGTGACAAATACACGAGAACCGATTCGCGTTTCTTCTATAATCATCTACTTAAATAGCGTTTCTTCATGTTTGTCGGTTTCTTTACTTTTTTGTTAGATGATGCGCAAAATTAACATTTTTTTCTAACCCATTACAGTTGTGACAATTGGAATATTTATCATGAAACTAATGCAAAGCCATGATGGTGAAAGCCAACACTTATTCAAACCGGTAACTATGAGACCAAACCCGAGACTTTTTTTTCCCCATATTTTTACTATTTTTTGAAAACATATGTTTTGTTTTCCACATTTGTAACTATTTTTCTTTTTAATAGGAGGAAGCAAAAAGCATTACGTGAGTCTTTGTCATATTATTTACTGACTCACCCATACAATGACAAATTCGATTCTACGGTTGATATCAAGAAGATATTATCAATTCAGTGAGTTATCTTTTAAAAAGGTTATCATGTTAACCCTTTTTTTAATATTTACGTGCTAGTTTTTCTTTTCTTTTTTTTCTCTGTGCTCACAATCAGTCAACCTTTTTTAAATATTTCGTAGTTTAACTAGTATATCGACAAACCGAGAAACATCACATTCTGATGTTGATGTTGGAGTGAATATAGCAATTTTTTTTTTTTTTTTTTTGTGTTGGTGATGGTGTCTTTGGAGGGACTAGAGCTCATTTAAGTGCCGATATTCTTTGTGTGGAGTGACTGGAGCCACATTTTTTTGTTATGTTGCTTGATTACATTCTTTGGTGGAACTAGAGCCACTTTTTTTTGTTTTTCGATTGCTTTTAAATGACTGATTGTAGAGATGGACAATTTGCTTTGTACACAGTGAGCTTTGATGTACAATGCCCCTTCAACTATTTTGTTTTGTTTGCTTCACATTGATTTCATAGTTTTGACTAGTTGATCGACATTAGTGTCAAATACTCATAGTTTTTTTTTTTTTTTTGTAGGGTGTGCAACGAAACGCCGTCTCTTTGTTGAGGACAAGTTGATTTGAAAGGTACAAATTAGAGCCAGTCTTATTTTTCTGATTGCTCAATTGACTTTTCTATTTTGTACTTTTTTCCCCAGATGCTCACATGCAAAATGTTCAACTGCATGACATTTGTGTCAAACTGTTTGCACCCAAGTGAAGTAATATGCATCCCAATTTTTTTTTAAAACCTGTAATGCAGTTAAGGTGACCACTTCTTACGGTTTATCAAAGTTTATAATTTAATAGTTGAAAATCTTTTTAAAATTTCGGTGTAAACTCATAAACCTATGAGTACAAAGTCCGTAATTTAGTTGTTCAAAGTTTTACAACCACAGTAAAAAAGTTTAAGATGTTAATAGTAAAAAAAAGTTTTATATAATTTTGGTTTAAATTTAAAAACCATTGAGTACAAAGTTTCTAACTTGGTAGTTCAAAGTTTTTGCAACTATAGTATAAAGTTTATGATTTGATAGTTTAAAGTTTAATATAATTCTTGTGAAAATTTATAAAACAACGAGTACAAAGTTTATAATTTGTTAGTTCAAAGTTTTACAACTATAGTATAAAGTTTATGACTTCGTACTTTTAAGTTTCAACCTACTAATATTAAGTTTTCAACCTACTCATACATAGTCTGTAATATTCAAATCAAAATTGGATATAAGTCTATACTTTAATAATGAAATTTCCTCTTTTTTTCAGGAATATTCACTAGTTTCAAGACTTGAAAAAAACAGGAGCAACATCTTTTTACCTTTTTGGTTGCATGCCTTTTTCGGGAGATACAAAGTTGTCACAATTTCTTTTATTTGTAGCACTTTTTTTATCATTGTATAATTGTTTTTCGGGAGATACAAACGTTTTGCACTTTTACTTACATATGGATGTGAAACCATCCCCCCCCTTTTATTTTTCCCACAAACCGCCGTCCCTAAAGAGAAAATTTTAGCTTCTTTGAAATTAATTTTTGTTTTTCAAATAATGGTTGACATGAGAAATGAGAAATGTAAACGATATTACTTGTTTTGGCCCAACGAAGGTAGACAGGAGAATATGAGAAATGAGAAATGGACACAACATTTTTTTTTTTTTGTGGCCCAATGAAGCTAGACAGAGAAACTAGAAAATAAATATGGGTCTTTTAAGAAAGTTGGCCCAATGAAGCGACATGGAGAAACCGAGAAGGTTAAAAGCGCTATTTGCTATGCCGGGTCAATGCGGCGTGCGCCGCTAGTTTTGTTAGTGCGCGTCTTGCCGCTATCTATATTATATTAGCGTCTTGGCGGCTGCTAACAATCCTGTGCGTGGCGCCGGGGAATGAAGCCCTTCATCGTCGGGAGGATAGTGGCGGATGGGTGATCAAAGCTCGCCATATGGTGGTGCCGCGGCTGGCCGGAGGACCTAAGTTTCCGGCTGAGTAGTACCGCCACCACGGTAGCGGCGACTCGATTGGTGGCGGCGTCCGCTGCTGCGCGGCGTGCTCAAGCGATGAGTGCCCCGCTGTCGGACAGCGCGGCTGTTGGTTGGCGGTGATGGCGAGCCAGCAGAGTTGGTGACGGGGTTGACGCGATTGGCGACCCACACATGGACCTCGGGTTTGGTGTTGTACCAGATCCCATGTACAAGCTCTCATTGGAGTTGGTCGTGGTCGGGAGAAGAAGCCAAGAGCGAACACCCCGTTCACGGAGACGAGCTTGTCTCCGTGGGAGAGTGGCTTTGCTTGTGTGAGCGTGTCATCCGATTCCAATTGGGAGGATGATGAAGTGATGATGAAGAGTAGGAGGGCGAAAACTTGAAGGACCATTATTAGGCCCTTGTTGTGAATGGGCATGATGGTTAACTTCTCGTGTGGTAGTGGAAAGTGGACGATGTATATGATGGATATCTGGTGATGGAGTGATGCTTGGTCAAAATCGGGCGTAATTCTCATCTCGTCACCTAGAACTGGAACTGGCTGTTCGATCTGGAAGTGTGGCGGCGCCCGCGCGGACGGAGGGGATGGTGATTGGCGGCGAACCGCACGGGCGAGGTCCAAGTCAAGGGCCCGCTTAGCTAGCTAAGCGGGAGGGGCGAGGTGGAGGACCGAGTGCTCGCCCGCACCGCGTGATTCGCCCGGTGGGCGTGCGCCACCGCGGCACCACCGGGCGTTGGCGGAGGAGCTGGGCGGAGTGCGGACCGCGAAGTGGCGGAGATCGGCCGCGAAAGCGGTTGGCGGAGCGGATAGTAGTCGACCACATGCGGCCGGGGCCTCCCGCTCCGGCCTCTAGCCTTGCTCGAGTCACGGCCTCAACAACTCCGCCAAATTGCTTGTGTCAACCACGGTTGGTTGGATTGGATGACGATCAACGAGCTCAAAGAACCGGTGATGAGAACGTTCCGATCTAGGGCGTATATGTAGGCCCGGTATGAGCCAATGACTACCGATCACCGGGGCGAATCGTCGGCGCCGACCCGGTCGGCGCAAGCGTCGCGCCGACCACCCTTAAAGGCCGCGGCCCGGCCCCACGGCTGCTATAGAGCCCCTCGGCGCCCGGCGCGCCGGGCCGGAGCTCGAGGCACGCCGCCGGCGGCGCTCCCTCGAAGTTAGTGTCGGCGTTGCCCCCCTCCTCTATTGTGATCCCGGTTGTCGATTCGGCCCTGGCCGCGGCCGGGTCGACACGGCGGTGGCCCGGCCCGTGAGCTCGGCGGCGCCCGGCCGGGCCTCATCCGGCCAAAAATGCGGGTAGGCGGCGGGAGGCGGAGGTCGCCATGGTTCTTTGGGTTTGAGCTCGGAGCGAGGGCGGCGGCCATGGCGTGGGTTAGGGTTAGGGGAGAAGTAGAGATGGTGAGGGGAGATCGCCGCCGGGCCGGCGCTTTAGGGCGCCGGCCGGCGGGGGGCGGGGGCGGGGGGGCGGGGGACGGAGGGAGGCGACGGCCGACCGGGCAGGCGCTTACGCCGTTCGACGGCCTGCTCGGTCGGCGTCTAACACGCGCGATCACCGTCCACCAGCTTGCTATGGACTCGATGAGACCGTGAAGACGACACGCATTTACGACTTGAGGGGCTCGGACCGTAGCGTACCTCTCGCCAGATAACGCATTCAAGTAGTGGTGGAACCAGGGCATCGCCGCGAGGACCCGCTCTAAAGCGAATTGAAGGATGATGTACCGTCTAATCGTCTCCCTCAGCCAAAACGAAATGGTACATGCATGTACGCTCTCATATGCGTGAGGCGGTGGCTGCGCCGCGCAACGCAACGTCCGTCTCGACGACGAAGTCGGTCACCGGGTCACGTCACCAAGCGCGCGCGCACACACCACGCTACCGCGAAGAACGGATATTTGACTCGAAACGCGTACGAGGAACAGCGAAGATAGAATGATAGATTCATCCGACCGCTTGCCGCGCGTCATATGAAGAAGAAAGCACGAACACGACACGCTTGACCGGCTTGCGGTCGCGTCAAGTCGCGTACCGCGCCTCTCGCCGCCAGATGCATGCCACCTGTTGGCTTTCAGTACTATCTAGGGCGCTAGCTAGTCATCCTACGCGGAAAACTTGTCGACCACACTTTCACATGCATGCCTAGAGCAAAGCATGATGATGCGAGTCCATGTGGTTTAATCCGGCCGTGGAACTCGGGATTACAGAGAGGGCATTTCCTTCGGTGATTGTGATTTCCGACTCTACCACGTCACGACGAAGATGGATGGGAGGTTGACGGATGCGGCCTCCTAGCAACAGTGCAGGGTCAGTTTGTCAGAGGCAAAGATGGAATTTTCTCTTTTTTTTTTTGAGGAAAATGCAAAAGTTTTTTTTTCCTTTTTTGAGGGAAAGGCAAATAGGAGACCTGGCGCTCCACTACGGTTTTACTAGGCCGCGCTATCGGGCCGGCCAGCCTGGTCGTCTTGTGGCCTTGTTGGGCTTGCGCGCGGAGAGGAAGGGAGGGGGGGAGTGGGCCAAGACCTGCTGGGCTTCAGCAGAGGTTGCAGGCGCTTCTGGGCCAACGCGCGCTGGCCGGGCCTGTAGTCATCGCCCGGACTGCTGCTGAGATAGCTATCATTACAATCTGTGGCTATGCTGAAAGTTGTCTGAAACCGGGAGCAGATCGGCTATTGCCGGATAATCGTCAGAGTGTGCGATGGGCGAAACTGGGGGTTGGCCTGGCGAACTGAAACTGAACTCGGATGGTGCTTTCGATCCAATTAGGAAAGATGGTGGATGGGGTTTGGTGATCAGAGATGAAAAGGGAACTGTGATCAGAGCGGGCACGGGCTGAGCAGACTTTTTGCTCAATGCCTTGCACGCAGAACTCCTAGCTGCTTATGGTGGACTTCAGCAGGGCGGTCAGAATGGGAGTGCAGGAAATCATCGTGGAGACTGAAACCACACTCGTGAGGGATGCCCTTCCAGGCGATAACTACAAGATTATTTCCACTGTTGGGGGATTAGTTACGGAGATGAAGTTCCTGATTAGCGCAGAACTTAGATCATGTACTATCAGTGTGTGCAAACGTGTCTGTAATAGGGTGGCTCACGCTTTAGCAGCCTGTAATAGGGTGGCCCACGCTTTAGTTACGGGGATGAAATTCCTGATTAGCTGCAAAACCATACACACTGATATCCATATAAACCCTGGGTCGTCCTACCAATTTCCGTTGCGAACAAATCGGTATAAAAATCCTACAAATTCATTCACAATTTAATCATATCTGTCAAGTCAAATCAGATCCACTTTATAAGCACTCAAACAGTACAACCGCATAAAAGATAAGAAATTCAAATGTCTTCCTTCTTAGCACACCACTCTAAGCTCCACCGTTTAGCCGGTGCCTTGTGTCAGTGTTCCGCCTATTTGCCCTCCCTGGCAGCTCGCCATGGGAAGCATCTAGGATGTAATTTAACTTTCCGAATTCTCTTAATGCAGCACGGGCAAGTGCCCGCTTTCGGAAAAAAAAATCAAATGTCTTTTTATACACTTATAGCTCAGACTTATTACAAGGTTGCAGAATGCATATTACTAACATTAAAAAAAAAAAAAAAAATGCATGCACTAAAGAGTTTAGTTTTAGTTTTACAAAATAAATATTATGCCGGGCGTTACCACCATATCAAGCCTTGTTTTGGATTTTGTCAGGGGTCCCTTTTGTCGGATTCAAGTGTTGGGGACCCCAAAACATGTAGATTAAGGTGAATTCAATAACATCCAAACAGAATCAAACATCTAACGGCCCTCTAGCACAGTGAGACTCACATCATTCACGGACAATTGCTTGTTGTCAACTATCTTTCCAGGGTTGGTAGTAGTCCCTAAAATACATAGGTTGCTTTGGTGTTGGAAGTGGTGTCATTTTGTTCTCCAAAGATGAACACAACCGGTGACATGAGTGGCCTACAACTCGGATTGTCTTGCACACACAAGAGTGCTATATGGATGCATCGTGAAACTTCATCAAGGGACCAACTCTCCATGACAGATGATTCCACCAAATCTTCTACTTTCCCTTCTTTCCATATGTTCCATGCCCGAAACATTAGACAATTTCACATTCAGAGATCATATTTTGTCTCTTGTGGATAGTTCTAAATTCTGACCATCTCCTTGTACTTACATATGATATAAGGTTAGAAAAATCCTTGATGAGAAGTGCTGAGCTGATCTTTAATCCACTTACGATCTCCAAATTAGAACACCAAAGCTATAGGTGTCGACTTGACTGAAAATGTGCCTTCCATTGCATATTCGGGAGACATGTAACCGCTATGTAAATAATTTCATAAAAAATCATTGCATATTTTTTTAAATTGTAAAGTAAATGAATTCTATTTTAAGAGTTGGCACTTGGCAATGCAGTTGCTACTTACTATGTCCCGACAACTCGGTTAGTATTTCCTTGGAGTTGGTTGTCATCGCCACCGAATATCTTAGCCATGCCAAAATCGGATATCTTTGGGGTCATCTCCTTATCTAACAAGATATTGCTTGCTTTGAGATCTCTATGGATTACCGTTAATCTCGAGTCATGATGGAGGTACATAATTCCTCTAGCAACCCCCTGGATTATTTTGAACCTTCTTGGCCATTGAAGCATTGATTTTCTTGCAGAATCTAGTAAAAACAACATAGAACAAGGCATATCAGAAGGCAGATGACCATATTTATTTGTTGGTTTTATTGACGGTATGACGATTTGGAATTGAATGTACCAAAGAGGAGGTAATCCAAGCTTTTGTTGGGTAAGTACTCATAAACTAATAGCCTCTCATCTTCATGAATACAACAACCGAGAAGCTTAACTAGGTTCTTGTGCTGCAGCTTTGCAATTGAGACTACTTCATTTTTGAACTCCTCGGTGCCTTGCCTATAGAACCCTTGCTCAGTCTCTTGACGGCTACTTCCTTTGTCCCTTCCAACATTCCCTACATGATTTCATACTCCAGAATCATAACATTTTTACAGCAATGTAATTTCATAGAAAATCCCAAACTTTGTTACTCGTACCTTGTATACGTTGCCAAAACCTCCTTTCCCAATCATATTTCTATCAGAGAAATTGTCTGTTGCTATGACAATGTTTTCAAAGCTAATAAATGGGAACTCTATTACGTTCTTGTCCTCAGATTCATCCATAGCATTCAAGTATTCTATCATCCTTCTCTTCTTTTGTCGTTTGACTGCAAATAGTACCATCAATGTATCCTTTTTCTAAACATCGGCATATTAATACATTCTTTAAAAAACGATTTTTTTTGTGGTACCTGTGCTTTTATATGCCCAGATAAGCACTCCGAGTGCAAGTAGTAGCACACATGCTATGATCGGGAGTAAAATGTTCAGCAAATTAACCTTCTTTTGATCTAAATGCAAGGAAATATGTCATGTTAGAGTTTGCTGCATCAAACATTGCTTACCATTGTGTGAGTTTACTCTTACCTCTAAAAAAATAGTAAATGATGGACATACAAATATTCAAGAACCTACTCCAATTACCAAGGTCTTGTTTGGATGCAAGTGTATTCATCTGAATCCACATATATTGGAGTAAATTGGGGTAGAACTTAATTTAATTACCCTCCAATCCACTCGACACACGTGGATTGAAACAAATACACTTGCATCTAAAACATGCAAGTGTATTCACCTGAATCCACATGTATTGGAGTGGAACTTAATTTAATTACCCTTCAATTCACTCTAACACATGTGGTTGAGATAAATACACTTGCATCAAAACAGGCTTAAAGTGTTTAATTTCCTCGTGGATGTTACTGCTTGAGTTTTTGATATCATGACGCTCATCAGTCAAGCCAGCTGTATGCTCGTACATAATTTTTCTGCTGCAAACATGTCAAAAGTGTGAACCTGAAAATTAATTTTTTTTTCTTCTTTTTGGTTGCTTAGGTGGTGTCAAACTAGCATATAGGAAGAGATATGGTATGTTGTCATGGTTTATTTGATGCCAAAAATCTAGTTGATGTCACCGGCAGGGTAGAATAGATTACGGAACACTACAGCACAACGTTTTTTTGCAAATGCTCAAAATTGATTTTTAAAGACGGTTTTTGAAACCGCTACTAATAAATAATAAGGCGTCAGTTGCAAAAAATGAAACGTTTAGTCGCCCTTGAAAACGAAATTTAATTCTCACTGATGGTCGACCGAGTCAACTGTTCCTAAAAAAACAATTTTTAATAGTGGTTGACTAAGTCAACTGCCTCTTATAATCAACATTTTTAGAAACGATTGGCCTAAGAAACAAGAATGAATATATTTTATTAAGGGTGATATTATTAAGTTAACCCCTCCTGAAAATTAATTTCTAGAGGCCCCCTTCAACAACTTGTCCTCTAGTTGGAACGACAGGTACAAAGCATGTGAATTATTGAGACCCCAGAGACGATAGCTGAAGTTTTAAAGTCCATTTAATATTAGGACACATAGATGAAAGTGAAAGGCAAAGGCAGCGAAAGGTTTGCTGTCGTCTATATCTATATCTATACCTACTAATAAAGAGAGAAAATTCAGTCCCACCTCTTTTTCATCTCCTTTTCTGCGGGCTTTTCACCGGGCTTTTCACCTCCTTTTTTCGCGGGCCTTTTTCTCACCTTTTGCCCATCGCGCGCAATTTCGTCCGCCTGGTTTTCCGCTGCCGGGCCTGCCTACCTGTGGTCGCCGTCGGACCCGGGCGGTACTCAACGCGCTTACGCGGCGGGCGCGATGCAGCCGGTGCCTGGCCCGGCCGCGCTGAGTCCGAGTGCCTGGCCCGGCGCGTTGGACCTGTGTACACCTTGAGCTCGAGACCGAAGTCACGTGCGGCGAGGACCGAAGCCCGCAACTACGCACCGTGCGAGCCACCGCCAGCGGCGTCGAGGGCGAAAAAGAACGAGGCGAAAGCACGATGGGGTCCCCACCTGGGACCGCTGCAAGCGGGCATGAGCTGACTGTACGCACGCATTTTCTCCTCTTGCCTGCGTATACCCCCAAAACAAACAAAGTACGTATATGGAGTACTCTAGAGAAAAAAAAAAAAAAAAGAGACAAGAAAAGACAAGGAAAAAAAAGAAAAAAAAAAAAAAAAAGGAAGCGCACGTTGTTGTTTTTGTTGTTGTTTCCCTTCCGGTTAGCTTTTTTCTGCCTACTACGGAGTACTTTCCACCCGTCACTTTCGTATATAAAGTTAGTTTGATGAATTAGAGATTAAAATCTTATCTTAATTATTTAATTGTCTAGAACTTATGAGCCATACTATATTGCGAGTTAGATAGTGTATGTCTAACCAACATCCGGAGTGTATTTGAATAATGATGTAAGATATGAATCCTGTTGCGATGCACGAGCACTAATTGAAATGCATGATGTGATCATTATTCTTTATGCTAAAAAATATCTAGGATCATTTCAAGATGTGTGTCATGTTATCACGCAATAACAATTTTGCTACAACGAATCAATCTATTGACATGTTTTTCGTCCCGGTGCAACGCACGCAGCAAAACATTCTATCTCTAAAATCTCGGGGTCATCTATAGCCAACAATAGTCATTTGTTATATGGTTTTGTAAAATAACAAGTCATTTGTAGATCTCTTATTTCATAAGAATTTTTTTATACAAAATAACTAAATAATGGAATAGCTCTATAGGAGTTTTGCTCTTAGTATTGTCTTTTTTAATTCTACTAGCAAACGTGTCCGTGCGTTGCAACCGTAAATATATTATAAACTATTTATATTTTCTTTTCTTTTGTATAAAATTGAGTGTCGAAGCCGCCACTAGAGCTCCAAAGAATCTCAACACGGCCGAAGCCCGGGCCGGATGCGCGCATATACATACATAGATCCTAAGTTTCATACCCAAAAGCCCAGCAACCTCAATCCGAATAGAGCCCACCGCCGCCCAGTCCAGTGATATCTGCGGCGAACAAGGCCCGAGCGAGAGTTAGGTTGCCGCCGGCAGGATTGCGGGTCCCTAACGAGCCATAGGGAAAGGGCCCTTGCCAAACGCCGTCAGGGCCATGGCACGTGCGAGCTCCACCCTCCATGCGCTAGCCGCCACCCAAGCGTGGGCGATGCTAAATGCTCACCGCCCCCCGGAGGTACGCCCCCTTGCGGGGGAGAGCCGGAGACGCCGTCGTGTCGGGCCCGTGGTCTATGAGAGACACTCTCCTCGCTTGACTGGTGTCGAGATATGCGATTTTGGTGTGGCTATGGAGGAGGAGGAGAAGGAGCGCCTGTTAAGATCAGCCGAGCAGTGTCTGACTTTCTGGCGGCGGCGATGGAGATTAGGGAGGAAGAGCAAAGGAATGTGCTGCGGTTGGTAAATTTCGGATATTTAAGGATAGGCAGAGTACGGTTCCAATAGACTCCGTACTTCTTTGGGAAAGAGAAATCGGAGGAGAGAAAGTGGCTATAGAAAAATATAGCCTTTTAAATGAAATTTGCAAAATAGGTAAAATATAAAATAAGCATGAAAACTTTTGTGCACATTTCTTATTAATGTTTGGTAATTATTTTATCCCGTAGCAACGCACGGGCATGTTTCCTAGTATCCATCTATATGAGGTTTTTGTGACTGCGAGAGAAAATGCAGGTAGCTAGCGGCCACTCGTGAAGGAGAGCAAGGGAGGAGATGGTACTAATCTGAATGCTTGCTTACAAATTAAAGGGCAACTGATTGATGAATACTGAATGAACGGCCATTCGCTATTGCTGCAAGATTGGTTAATGCTCAGCTACTGGGTGCTACTGGGTGAAACAACTGAAAGAATAGTTATTCCAGCTATTTACAATTTATAATATGCTGTCAAGTCTGATGAAGAAAGAAGATCTATCCAAAAAAAGTTCATAACACGTATTTTGTGTGGTTATTTCCTTCTATGCCTTTCATATATGCTTTACTCAGTTCATGTCTGATAAACAACAGGGAACAAAGATATCAGAAGTACAGTTCATGTTAGGATTCTCAAATGGTTGTCAAAACAGTTCGTGTACGTTTCTTTGTTATTTGATTTGTCTAGTCATGCATACGGACATCATACTAGTCTTACAAATAGGCCTATGATGGTGACGGCCACGTCGTTGAACACTAATTAATGTCACTTTTTATGAAAGAAGGATGAGGTAATTTAGGGATGTGCGCACGTACCTGCACCTGCAGGCAGAGATTTGCCAAGTCGAATGTACAAGTCCTCGAGAGAGATATGCTTCTCCATGTCGATGAGATCCCCAGCCCAAACCAAACATCTCGTTGTGTCGCCCATAATACCACCATTGCTTAGGTTGGCGTAGGCGTATGCCATACACGAGCAGTTTCTAGTGCACTCAGCCGCACACTGCTCGAAGCTTCTATTCCGAACATGCAAGAACTTGTACGGCAGCTTCATATTAGGCATGACCATGAAATAGTCATCTTCCTCCTTTCCGCATTTCAGTGCCTCCCTTCTCTGGCATCCTCTAGAAAAGTTGAGACTGTCAAGGAGCTCAAAACCATCAGGGCACCGGCATGTCGGGATTGCCTCCATGCGGTCACAATAGCCGAACGGACCACAAGAGGCATAGATATCACACCTATAATTAGGAACCTGAAAGATGACTGCCCATGACGAAGTGGTGCTTTGCCAAATGAGGAACCTCCCCTTGCCTGTATAGTCCAACGAAATGCGAGTGTATGGTGAGCCAGGCGAGACGGTGTACTTATAATAGTACGACTCGTCGGCTGCTGTGTTGATAGCCGTTTCGTACATGATCATGTCGATGCCATTGTTTTGGTTCATGCCACCGGATACCGGGTGGCCATTAACGACAGGGAAACGGAAGTATGGAACCTTCCCCTTCCAAATGGATAGCTCAAGGTTCGAGGTGGGATCCATGCCAAGAGAGAAATCCCCGGTTGATGGATCGTCAGGGCCCTTCCAAGCAAATAAGTATGTCGCCGGTTGTGCCTTGTAGCTTAGCAGGACCTTCATGGCTGGAAGAACGGTGTCAGTCGGGTGATCGAAGCTTTGCCATACCATGCCTTTCGGCGACCGAAGGACAAAGTTCCCGGAGCTGAGTAGCACCGCGGAAACTCCGGCCGTGCCATCTCCGGATGTGTTTCTTGTTGCCGCCGTCCAAAGAGTGTGGCCTCGGGAGTCCGACAACACCAGCTCTGAGTTGGCGGTGATGGCAAGCTTCGCTGACGGTGTGGTGACCGGCTTGTCACGGTTGGCGACCCATACCACAGTGCGTTCTGCAATGCGGTGATACCAGATTCCTATGCACAGCTTCTTGCTGGAGTTGGTAGGGGAAAAGAAGCCAAGAGCAAAGTCCCCGCCCTCCGAGATGAGCGTGTCTTTGGGCAAGAGTGGCTTTGTTTGTGTTAGCTGGTTGTCGGATCGGCAGAGTGAGCTCAGGAATATGAGGATGAAGGCGGCGATATACACCATATCCATCATGGTGAGGTGTTTCTTGTTCATCTGCGTAAGCAGTGTGTGAAGGAAATAATAGCGTGTAGTAGCGTATATGTAGACGAAGTGTATGTGGTTTGATGGAACTTCTTTTACCGTAATGAGAGCGTGGACCTCTATGCTGTTTGCAACAGTTCCTTTTTTTTTTTTTTTTTTTTTTTTTTTTTTTTTTTTTGGGCAGCAGATCAGCAGCCGGCCCCATCTCACAAATTTACTGTACAGACAGTCAGTAACAGCTGCATTTGCAAACTAGTGCTTTCAGCCATAAAGCTGTACGGGCAAGTGTTGGATGATATGGCGAAGTCAGCCATAATTACCAGATGACGACGTGTATTGCCTATTGCTAAACTAGAGGTTCCAGATCGACTAACAAAGCACCGTAGAGCAGAGCATCGAGCAGCCAAGGACCGGTACAGCGGTGACTGGCTAGTCAATTTGGTCAGAAAACATGGCGTCAATTGTTTTCTTGAGGAGTCCAATAGGTGCACACGGCTGTCAGCTGCCTGCCGTCCACAGCGGCCGGGCCTTGCCCGGCACACGGGTGAGGCTCTATTAGAGATCTCTAGTTAGATTTTCTAGAATTTATATTTTGTATTGTGATATGTATCTACCTTAACTTTTATTTCTGTATCTACCTTAACTTTTATTTCTGTATACCAAAGCTGAGCCCACAGTAGGCCACGTCGCCCATTTCTCCTTTCCGTTAGATTCGGCAGCAACGTCCACCAAACACTACTATAGGAAAAAAAAAATTTGAAACTAGGCACTTGCCCGCATCAATTAAGAGAAGTTAGAAAGTTTTTTTACAGCCTTGTGAGAACCCTAGCGTGAGATGCAATTTAACGCACACAAGACGGGCACACTAACATAAGACACCGGCTTAAAACGGTGGTGCGTCGATAGGTGTTTCTAAAGGATAAACTAACCGTGTGACCGAAGGTTATAGCCACATGGCGTTTTTTTTTCATTTACCATGACAGTTTTCGTAATCGCCATAAATGGAAGGCCATGGCAAATGGTTACTGTCTCAAGATTAATTCAGTTGCTCTACACATCTAAATCTAAACGCTTTTGACATTTTCAATATTCAACAAAAAGTTACACCCACAGAAACGAAAAATATCCCGTGGCGAGCAATCGGGATTGCATGCAGCGCACAGAGCAGCAGCCGGCAACCGCGCCCGGCGGCAACCCAGCTCAGCCAGGCTCTGCTTAGCCATGGAAAGCAGAGAGAAGTGTCGGCCTGGAAAAACCAATTGACAGATGTTAGTGAAAGCAAGCTGTTGTCACCATTACTTTAGAGAATTAATCTACCACTAGCTAACGTGTGACACGGTGCCAGCAACTTTGTGGCTTCAGTTCATTCAGGCATGCATTGCCCTGGAGGTCAAAGCACGCGAGGCAGCCGCGACAGCTACAGCACGGTAGCTCTATTTGTACCGTATCCAGATAATAATAAGTCTAATTCAGTCATCACTCATCAGGCAATGCGTTGCCCTGAACTGGAGGCCAAAGAGCCAGCTGCGAAAGCTACAACACGATGGGCTCCATTTGCACCATCGACGATTTTTTTTCTTTATTTTCATTCAAAACAATATCATTTCAATAAGAAAAACAAAACAGGTGCTTGTCGGCCATGCGACGCCAACAACTGACAGTGGTCCGATAGAGCATTGCCTTTCTTTCTCAGATACTGATATTTTAGCATTTGTGCTTTATTTACAAATTGAAGATTTTACTCAGCAGTATGTCTGAAAATTACATGAAAAAAATTGTACCTTTGAATCCTAAATTAGAATATCTTTTCCGGCAGAAAAAAAAAAGAGTTTGTCATCACTATCAATATTGAGAATGGCCAAATAGAACATGTCAATTCTAGTTGTCCTGTCAGATTTTATGACAGTGACCAAGGGGATTTTTGGGGGCACTTCATCCTAGAATTATGGCAAATCGTGAAAAACATATCTTCTTGCAACGAGTACACATCGATTTGTCGATGCGCGTGTTTGAGAATTTCGCAAACTACCCAACAGGTATTGATGACCCTTTTTCTTCGTGAGAAGCCAACAAATATGGTTAGGGGCTCCTGATTCCTCAAAAATAATAAATAAAAACAAAGATGGTTATAGCATGGTGAATCTGTTGATACTTTAGGGGATAAAAAAGAGTAGATCCACGAGAGAATGTATAACATGATCCAAAGTTTACATTTATTTGAGAACCAATGAACCGACCAATTTATGAAGACTCGGGGTAGATTTATGAAATGATGGGTCTCACTAAGAGAAAAAAATCAATATACCTTTATTTAGCATCAACAGGAATTGCACAACTACGTGTTTGGAGAAAAAATTAAGAGCGAGCAATATTATCTTTTTTCGAGAGGCTCCCTCCCCCGAGCCCTCACGTGGGCGGCTAGAGGCCGCCGCCGATCGGCAGCCCCACCCCACCGGCTCCCCCCCGGTCGCGTCGCCGCCTGATGTCATGGCGGCGGCGGCCAGCGGCGGCCCTCCTCAAAGGGCGCCGCCCTTGAAGCCCCGTTCCTCCGCCCCCAGCCCCTCCCCCCCTAGCTAACCTTCCGCCGGTGTCCCCCCTCCTCCGGCGGCGGCGGTGGGCCGTGGAGTGCCGCACCACGCCCCCTTCGAGTCGGATCCGGCATCGTCGGCGGTCGGCGCGGCTCCCCTCCTCCCCTCCGGGCGCCGGCGGCGAGGCGCCTTGCGGGCGGCGGCTTGCACAGCCATCCGCCGGCGGGATTGGTGGAGGCGGCCGGATCTGGGTCCCTGGGCGCTAGATCTCGCGCCGGCGCCCCCCTTCCCCCGCCTCGGTGCTCACGGTGGCTCCCATGGCGGGCGACGGCTCTCCGCCGCCCGCCGGCCGGAGTTGGTGGCGGTTGGCCGGGTTGGGGCCACCCCGCCCCGATCGGGCGTCGGCGCCCCCCAACCTCGCTGTGGCGGCGCTGGCCACAGTGCCACGCATCCCTAGGCGTCGGCGGGGCCTTGGGGCGATGCTGCTATCGTCTGGGCGCGCCGGTATCCTGCGGTCTTGCTGGTTGTGGAAGCGAGGCGGCTTCGGCCCGGTCTAGGCTAGGCGGGCGGCGGTGGCGCCCGTGCGCCACATATCTCCTTGGGGGGCGCGTCGTTCATCCACCTACCGCTGCCGGCCGTCATGTTCCTTCTTACGCTCATCGACTCTCGGTGGTGGTGCCGCCATGGAGCGGGGCCAGGTGAATACGGGCATGTGCGTGGCCCCGGCGGTGGCGCTTTCGGGGGCATGCCGGACCTCCTCAGCGCTGGCGCGTAGCAGTAGGGCACGTGCGGCGCTCATGTCGGGGGTGGCGGTTGGTCTTGCGAGCTCGGGTCGAAAAGACCTTCTAGTGCTCTCTCTCTTTGCGTTGTCGGGCGTCCGCGGATGTCGACCTCCTTCCCGAGAAGGCAACGCGGAGCACTCTGCAACCTCTACGACCCGTCGTCTCTCCGTCTTAATCGGGTTGGTCGCCTTCTTTGTTCCTATTCGCTTCATGTTTTCCTCACCCGGGTGTGGCTAGCCGGTGTTTGTTGTAGCTCTAGTCATTGTCGTTCGGCGGATGCATTGCCGCCGAGGTGCTCTTCGTCGTTCGGGCGGATGCTTGCCGCCATTTATCTCTTACGAGCTTGTGTTTCGGTGTGCGCATCTTTCCGGAGGTCGTGGTCGCATTGAGCCGTGTTCCGACAAGCGTGTCTTTGCCGAGGTCCGGTCATTTCAGCCTACGTTTCTAGTGTGCGTGTGCCGCCGAGGTCGCGGGTCGTCTTCCGCGCGGATGCTTCTTTGCCGAGGTTCGCCTAGCGGATGCTTTGCCATTGTTGTTTTTCTCGCAAATGCTTTGCTTTGCCGAGGTTGGTCCGGACGGATGCTTTGTCGTCCGTGCTCTAGCAGATTCTATGCCGCTTTTGTCGCCGTGGGCTCCGTTCATCGCTACCTATGTTGGGTTTTGCTTTGTAATAGGATCGGCTGGGTTTGTTAGTTGGAGGGTTCGCCCCACCCTCCCCCCTCATTGCTTGTTGTTTGCTTGTGCCCGTGTGCTTCATGAGTAATCTGTGGAGATTACTTGCGAATCTTTTGTGACTTCCCACTTCTCTTAATGCAAGACGTGCCAACGATACGCTTTCGAAAAAAAAAAAAAAAAAAAAAGAAGACGATAGTATTTTTAAATCAACAAATTAGTTGGTGATAATTATATGGACTTCAGGCCAATGAATGCGAAGGGGCGCATAGAGAGAAGATCATTACAATCAAACAAATAAGAAAACCATTTACAACAATCATTTAGGGTAAAATTACCAAAAAATCCTCTAATGGAAAAGTTACCCAGGCCATTTGAGTGGACAACCTAGCTTGCTAGTTCATTTATACAGTTAAAGCAAAGGCTTGTTGTTGCAAATCAGTGAATTGAAATTCACTTATTCTGAAGTCTTAAGTTTTTGGTTTAATAACCTGAATGGAATTCGAAAAACATTATCTAACGGCCTTCTAGTGCCGTGAGGCTCATGTTATTCACGGACGATACCCTGTTGTTGTCGGCTCTTCCGGGTTCGGCATCTCTGCGTGCAAAATACACAGTCGTGTTGGTATTGGGAGTGGCGTGGTTTTGTTCTCCAAATGAACACAACCTGCCGACATAAGTGGCCTATAGTTTGGACTGTCTTGAACACACAAAAGTCCTATATGGATGCATCGTGAGATTTCATCGAGAGGACAATTCTCTTTAACAGATGAGTCCACCAAATCCTCAATCTTGCCATCCTTCCATAGGTTCCATGCCCTGAACAGAGATGAAATCTCTTATCGGCTAATAATATATTTTGGTGGACCATAAGGTACTAGATTGGGCGCATCCCTCAATACTCACCTGGACTATCAGGTTAGGAAAGTCCATCGAAGATGTGGTGAGCTGATCTTTATTCCAATCGACAATCTCCAATAGCGTAACACAAGGCGCCCAGGTGTCGACTTGACCAAAAATGCACCTTCCATTGCATATTCGGGTGACATATAGCCACCGCATTGAGAGATTCACTAGTTATTAAGGCTAGGGCATTATGAAGTTCTAAACAAGTGCTAGCATATAAATTGCATCTGAAGAACTCGACGGTGTGTGAGTTACTTACTACGTTCCAACAACCCTGGTTTGTATTTTCTTGATCTTTGGTCGCCACTTTGAATATCCTAGCCATGCCAAAATCTGATATCTTAGGGACCATCTCGGTGTCCATAAAATGTTGCTTGCTTTGAGATCTCTATGGATTATAGTTAATCACGGAGTCCCGATGGAGATACATAATTCCTCGTGTTATCCCCTTGATTATCTTGAACCTTGTCGGCCATTGAAGCATTGATTTTCTTCCGATGTGTCTAGTAAGAACAATGCATTAGGCATATCGAGAAGGCATATGTGCATACTATTTATTGAGTTTGATCAACAGTATGAAAATTTGAAACTACATGTACCAAAAATGAAGTAATCCAAGCTCTTATTGGGCATGTATTCATAAACCAATAACTTCTCGTCTTCATGAATACAACAAATGAGAAGCCTAACTAGGTTCTTGTGCTTTGCAACTTTGCAATCAATACTACTTCATTTCTAAATTCCTCGGTGCCTTGGCGGAACTCTTGCTAAGTCTCTTGATGGCTACTTCATTGGTACCTTCCAACATTCCCTACAAGATTTCGTCGATCAAAATTACACAGTTTAGATAGTGGTGTGGAGTAACTATTCAAGGTAAAAAACCGTTTTGCTATAATACCTTGTAAACTTTGCCAAAACCTCCCTTTCCAAGCATATTGGTGTCAGAGAAATTGTCCGTTGCCACAGCAATGTCTTCAAAGTCAATAAATGGAAACTCTAGATTCTTGTCCCCAGCTTCGTCCGTAGACCTAAAATATTCTAGCATCTGTCTCTTCTGGGCTTTCTTCTTTCGCCGTGTTCCTGCTAGGAGAAATGACAATGAGTTCTCACTCGTCAACATTTACACAACAACCTGCGTCTTGCAAGACACTATCTCCTTTTTTACCTCTGTATTTGTATGTCAAGGCAAGGCCTGTGAATGCGATTAGCAGCACAAATGCTGTAACCGGGAGCAAAATCTTCGCCAAATTGTTCTTCTTTTGAACTGCAAACATAAGCATATATATGCCATCAGAATTTATGGCATTAGTAATATACGCATTTGTGATTCTGTGAACTCCCACAAATCTATCAATAACCTAAGCCTGAACTACTATGTCATGTAAATTTACAATTTCATTTGGAGATTGGAGTAATAGGCATCCTCACATCAATTGTTGGTTCATATGGGTTAGGATTACACATATTGCTTTCAAATTGAGGGACGGGGGGTGATAACTCATCTAGAGATGGGTACCCTAACAAGATAGGGTTCAGTAAAAACAACCCTCCTCCCTTCCTCTCACACTAGTGAGCATTGATGAGTAATGCCTTCTTTGGTAGCACACCACTCCACATATATGATCTGTGTGGATTGGTGTGTGCAGCCAAATAAGGCCTTATGGAATATGATATTGTGAAAAGCTAAGGCTGCGGTACATATACTCATGTATAACTCTATCTACAGATGCAAATTGCTCATGTTTGAATTTTGCAGCTGTGAAAAGGCATCAATAGTCCTTGAAAAAAAGCCAATGGATTTCATGGATATTGGAGTAATAGGCATCGCCCTCGCATCAATTGTTGGTTCAGATGGGTTAGGATTAGACATATTGCTTCCAAACCGAGGTGGGGGGGGGGGGGGAATAACTATAATGATGTCGATCCATTGTAATTGATTCAAATAACTGCATACCCAAACAAGCCACTGGTTCGGTAAAATGATCCCTCCCTTCCTCGACACTAGTGAGCATTGATGGGCAATGGCTTCTTTGGCGAAGACACAACTCCACATATATGATCCGTGTGGATTGGTGTGCAGACCAAATAAGCCCTTACCGAATATCATATTGGGAAAAGCCGAGGCTGCGGGAAATATGCTCATGTTTGAATTTTGCAGGTTGTGAAAAGGCATCAATAACCCTTAGAAAAAAAAATGGCATCAATATTCCCAATGGATTTCATGGATATTAGAGTGGGCGAAGTGCATTGCTTACCATGAGATACGGCAAGCCGGACGTACAAGTCCTGACCAAAGCTGAACTTTTCCGTGTCGGCGAGATCCCGGTCCATACCGGGCACCTCGACGTGTCGGCCAAAGCACCGGCGGCACTCATGTTGACATAAGCAAATGCCGTGCAAGAGCAGTTCATGCTTTTCACTCGACCACGCACCGGTCGAAAGCTTGTGTTCTCTCAAGCGTGAAAGAACCTATCGGGAACCTTCATCCCGCATACAAAGGCACAAAGCTATCCTCTTTTTCCAAGACTTCGGCCAAGCACCACATTTCTCCCATCCTCTGGAGACGTCATGGCCGTCGATGGGCTCGAACCCATCGAGGCACTGCAATTCAAGATAACCTCGGTCGTCCACGGTAGCCAAACGGCGCGCGACCCATAGAGGTCACAACCGAGATGGGCCCCTCATAACCTAAATTTGTCCCACGCCCGGTGTGTTGTTGTTCCGTCAAGCCTCATCTTGCCTGTGTACTCAAGCGAAAGACGATGTATGTATGCGGTGAGTCGCGGAGACTGATGTACATGAAGTAGAGCCCGTCTCGATTACCCTTAACATGGACACGATGACAGAGGTACCGAGTCGCCCGCGCCTAATCAACCGACTTGCCGATGAAGGAATTGATGCGGTAGTAGCGCCTGGTCCCATTCCAAACAAAGATCCGGAGGTTTGAGGATCCATGCTAAGGGAGAAGTCCCCCTGGGTGGACTGGTCGGGGGGCCCTTGAAGCAAACAAAGCGCGTCACCACATGTCCCCGGTAGGCCCCAAAAACCCTCATCGTTGGAAGGATTGTGTCGGTTGGGTGGTGAAGCTTTGCCACATGGGGGGTGCCGTTCGCCGATTGGAGGACAAAGTTTCGGAGAGCATTTAACACCGCGATAACTCCGAGCGCCTCCGGTGTCCGTCGTCCCACGAGGGACGGCTGTGTAGTAGAGTCGGACAGCGCCGGCTCTTGGTTGTTGGTGATGGCGAGCTTGGCGGCTGAAGCGATGGTGTTGGTGATTGGGTCATCACGGTTGGCAACCCACAAAGTGCGATCGGGGATGTTGTGGTACCGATTCCGATGTACAAGCTCGTTGGTGTTTGTCGAGATCGAATCGAGCTCGAAATCCGACAATCCACGGATAAAACACAAGGTCAGAGTTACACGTGTACTCGGGGATAGCGCAGAGGCAAAGCAAAGCCTTCATCGGGATGACTCACGCGGCTTGTCCCGCACCGGGAGCATGCAAGATAGATACCGAACAAGCCGAGCACGCCGTCGCGGCCGATCCAAACACAATGAGAAGACAAGGTGCTGCACTTTGTCTCCACGATCACCGAACAGAAAGCCGTGGAAATTGTTCACATCAGCCGGCAAGCTAAAGGAACTGCAGTGCTACTCCTACCGCTGCTGCAGATCGTAGACCTGTCAATCAAATCTTGCCAACCGAAAAATCATTCATGCATGAACTGCTCAAGCTTAGCAAGCACGCGCTACGCCGTTGCTTGATAGACAACTCACGAGACATAGGAAAATGGAGTCACCAATTGGAAACATGCATTCCCAATAATTTTCTTTCTCAAAGAAGCATAGTCAGGCTCAAGGCAAAATACAAAACTGCTAAACTAAAATTGGAATGTGAATGATTCACTCGCTAAGCTTGATGCAGTGACAAGGCCGAAAATGATTTAGCACATGAAAAGTGACAAAGCTGCTGCCACCTCCGTTGCTTGCTGGAATTTTCTGCTCTCGCTGCCTGCTTGACTGACAGACATTGCACAAAATGAACAAGCTGGAGATGAATTGCTTACTCATTACTCTACCATATTTGCTTGAGCCACCTGGTGCTGGATTGCAAGCGCTGCAGCGTGCTGCAGCATGCTTCCGACAAAGAAAGCACTGGCATCCGAAACTGACGCACGAGCACAGCTTTTAGAGAGCACCTCACCACTGAGAGAAAAATCGAACAAAGCAATTTCTTGCCTCCTGGTAAAAATCGACAGACTGACCAGTTCAGGCTCAAAGAAACGCGCACTGCTGCACAAGATCGACACAGGGCACTGACGATTTTCCAGCTACTACCTGCATCGACGGCAAGGCACCTGCCGAGCAGGCACTCGACGCTAGGACGAACGGGAACAATCGCAGCACACCCCTTTTAACTCCACGCGGAACCAGGAACAGCGACGAACAGACGCTGCCAGCTTCAAAGATCCAGCGTCAAAACCGGACCAAAACTGCAGGATTCGTTCTCGCCTCCTCCAAATGAAATTGACCCAGCTACGTGAACTAAACTACCAAGAATCGCTGGACTGGAATCAATCCGGAAACCTCAAGGAAACACAGATCACAGCCATGGCGAAAAATAGAGTAAGATGGAAAGAACACCAGAGGGCGAAAATCATAGAGACAAAATCGCAGCAGAAAGCTGACGTTTAATCCCGGAGGCATGACGAGAGCATTGGGCGCTGCCCTTCCCCTCATCACGATCGATGGAGCTGCAAGCCACCCAATTTCAGCCCGTGGACCTCTCTACTTGCTCCTCCTGGGTTAAAACTCCAACAAAACGAAAGCAGGACAGGAGGGCACAGGCCATCTCCCATAGACCGAAACTCCCTTTCCCCCAAACTACTTAAGACATACGAGTCGCATCTTTCTAACCCCAGGCCTTGGCGCCACTCCTCGATAATTTTGTCAATCCCACGGCCACCGTCAGCCTCCTCATCCCGTAGCTCTTGCCTCCACGCACTCGTGACACGCGCCACGCGCCGCCCTTCCGCCCACCGCGGAACGCCTCGCCCGGCTTTTGAGGCTCAAAGCGTGAAACTCCGCCGATGGTTTTGAGGCCCTCAAACACCAAACCCGCAGCCGCCGTGGTTTTGAGGGCCCAAACCACGAAACCCGCACCGATGGTTTTGAGGACACACACCACCAAAACCTCCTCAACACGCAGTCTCGCCGCCTTGACCGCCATTTCGAGTCGCCAAGTCATCCGAGCTCCCTCGCTCTGCTCGCACGCCGCCGTCTTGACCCGACGACACCGGTCACGCCCGCTCCGGGCACATGCTCGGCGATGTCGGGAGTGTCGGCCCACCATGGCTAGCCACCCGGCGATCCCGGCCCTCGGTCCAAGCCTCACGTCCGTCCTTCACCTCATCGCGAGTCCGTCGCCCGCAGACGCCTCCCTCCTGGCCCCTTCACTCCGCTGTCGCCTACCATCTCCGAAGCCCACACCTACACAACACGAACCAAGAGATAAAGCCTTCGACACACTCCACGTGTGCCGGCAAGGGAACATAACCGAAGCATAAAGAATAAAAAGGAAAATAGAATTAAAATGTTGACTGCTGACAATCACTCAATCACAAAACTAAACATTATATGACCTTAAAATCAACCATGTGTTACGCCAAATACCCCTTTGATGAGTGCATTGTCAACATTCAACACAAAAACGATAGGCAGTAGAAGATAGCACATCCACAGTGAACAAAAGCTAGACAAAAGCTGGAGCAAAAGCTAAGACAAAATCAGCCGGATAGCAAACATGGAGTAAAAAACTTGGTTCCCAAAAAGACATGGGCAAAAAGTTCGACACAACCAAAGCTAAACAAAACGCCTAGTCCTCAAGAAGAGGTAGAAGAGGCTTAACACCCCTAGCATAGCTCAAACCAATTACTTTCACACACAAACGGCTAGACCCTCAAGATAGAGGCAAAGGCTCAACACATCTAGCTCAAAGTGCTACTCCCCGGATAAATGCGCCAGCACGTCTTTTTGTATCTTTCTCCCCTTGTTGGCAAATGCACTAAATCAAGCTATGAAATGCAGTAATGGGAGCTTCAAGTTTATAGCAATCCAAATGAGAAGATGCTAGTAGTGTCATGGCAAGAGGTAAAAATGTTAACACGGTGCTCAGAACCTGATCCAAAGAGATATGAAATATGACTTGAAAACACTTTTGATTTCAATTTTAAACAATTAGAAAAAAATTATCCACCACAAAGAATAGCACATAACACAAGTAAGTTTGGAAATCTACCAAGAAGTGCTACACATGTATAATAAAGTGAACTACCTCAAGCAAAGTTTATACATCATGCAAAACGAGCCAACACTTGTAGAGTGCAAGTTATGGATGCGGCGGTTACGATGGACAAAGCGTATTTGCGAAGTGGTTATCCCACGGCAGTAGGCCTTACACTAATCAACCATGTCAAGCCTATGCGTGTGAGCAATCGGAAAAAGCAGACAATGAGTGCAGGTCAAACACTACCAAACTCGGGTTATCAGTACGTGAGCGGTCCCAAGACTTGGATGTGGGGCGGTATGGATTTATCTCGATCTTTCCATACACTTGCTTAGATTTGAATTTTTATGAGATAAAATGTTTGAAAGGGTCATCTAAGCAGAGTATAACTTCACGATGAATGAGACATGATCACCTAGCATACAGTAGCACAAAGCATCTCAACTAGCTTAAACATGCTTTGAGAACTGTCTCAATATGGTGGGAGCATTTTGCAAGATTCATCGTTGTTAAGCAAAGGTTGCATGAAAACACATCTTTACTCATAACATATATCAATTAAGCGAAGAAGAGCACAAAGCTGTAAGCACCAACATGTAATATTACACTAAACGAGCATTTGTCTCATTGTGATCAATATAAACCGAAGCTTAAGGTGCAATAGTGTACATGATGAATGCAATATGATATAAGATGATGCACAAAGCAAAAACAAACCTAAAACTACAGCGCATCAACTACAAAACTACCCCTCAAAAGGATAGCAAACTCCCAACTCCCCTCAGCCAAAGACACCTAACAAAACAAAACTAGGGAAACAAAAAGGCACAAAAGCTATCATGGCATATAATACCGCAAGACAACACATGCTATAAAGGATATAAAAAGCATGATACAAGTATAATACATGCAAGCAATATACAAGTGAGCAAATGAACAACTATCTCATACCACAAGTAGAAGAGGAAATCGCGAATGTACAAAGGCATGAGTGTATATGATAACTCACTAAAGCTGTGTGTAGGCACATGCCTCTTGGAGGCCATCAAAGTGGTGTAGACAACCATCAAGTCTTGATCACACCACGACAAAGAATCAAGGATTCCGCCAAGCACGTGTTCCGCCCATGTCCTCATACCTACACATGAGAGGACAAAGAAACCCAAGTCTTGGATCCCCAAGGGTTAACAAAGCATAAACTTGGGAACCAAGACTTAGTCACCTATCATTGGAAACACATGGGATGAGCAAATGGCACAACTGCGGGGTTAGTAAACATGGAAGAATACCGGTCAGCCAGACCATCTTCTTGAATGAGCGTTAGGCACAACAAACATCCATGACCCTTCTTTCCCAAAGTGCTCACCTACGCACAACAAAGTGTGGTGCACTCCTCTGTCAAACTCAAAGCTCCCAAAGGAGGATCAACATCCACTTCGCGAACTTTACGACCACCACGGGGTGCCACAAGCGGGTGGCCTGGCCCTGCCGAGGCCTCCTACCTCTTTGGCCTAACAAGCGCCTCAAAGGCAGAAACGCACACCCCTCTTGCCACATGCCGAAGTGGTGGGTGATGCAAGTCGCGGTTCTCGGAACTCAACTTCGGCGCCCTGGCATCCCTCTCTTCCTCCTAAAAGCAAAACTCAAACAAGTGACCATCTCTCGGGTACTCACGCGATGATACCTCCCCTCTCTTAGGTGGTTTGTTGAGGTTCTCTCTTGGGTGAGATGGTTCACTCTTGTTGTGACGCGCAGCTCTAGGAAGGGGACACTCGAGGATCTTAGGCAAGTGTCAAGTGGACCTGAGGTGGTTTGGTTTGAGACTTTCCCGCTGTTTGGGAGGTGGGTCTTTGGGGATCTTTTGGAGAATGCCATTTGCACAATAGGCTTGGTAGGCTCGGGTGGAGTGATCTTGGAGGAGGTCAACTTGGGAGTGCTTGTGGGTTTTTCCTCACTCGCTCAAACCACTACCTTGACCAACCTTGCTATGAATTACTTCACCCTTCCCACCTATTGCAAAGCCCTAACCCGATTTGTATGGTCCCACCTCTTGGCCGACTCATCATCATGCCAGCTGGGCTCTCCACTAGACACCCAACTCGGGACCCAGCGAGGTACTTGGTGTTCTCCAGGCTTGAAGCTCTACCCTTGTCATGCCTACAAGACATGTGACCTCCATCTCAAAAGCTTCACACTTAGCACACTTGACCGCGGTGCTATCACGGTGGCCTTCTCAAGCTTTCTGCGCAAGCAGCGGCCTTCTCTTGCCAGCTTCCATTACAGAGCTGGACAAGACATGCATTCGACTTTCGACAACATAGGCAGCCTTCACTCAGCACGATGCTCATCTATGGCAAAGCAGAGTACTTGGATTGCAAAGACATGATGCTAGACATATGCACAGAGCAAGCATCACACACTCTATCTCATCCAGGACATCTCATGGGCTTCCTAACAACTCTAACTCCCTCATAGCTACCTCCTCCCACTTCTCCTTGTGCACTCCTTCCACTCTCCTTAGCTACTTTCGCTTGAGCAACTACTCTTAGAAGGAATTGCATCACCTAAAGAGTCAAGTTCATCGGTGAGAGATTAGATGAGTGGGTGGTACACCTTAGGGAAGAGTCGGCTTTGCCGGTGGCTTCGATGTTGTTCGGACTTGCTCCGTCAAGGAGCCATGGTTAGGCCCGATGCTTGGAGTTGGTGACGAGAAAAAATCCGTTCAGCTTTTCTCGATCTTGCGCTCGGGCTCCTCGTCAAGCTGGAGGAAGCTTGGCCATCGGAGAAGAGTCGTTGTCGAGATGGCTGAGGGGGAGGGCGAGGAGCGTGCTTGTGCTCTTTGGCGCGCTTGAGGGTGCTTCTTCTTGATGCCTCCTCCTTGCCGAAGCCCTTCTTGGACCGGACGCCGCTTGCGGCGGTATCTCGTGCGTCCTTGTGCTTGTCGGAAGGGAGTAGTACTTCTCGTCAGTACTTGTCCTTACTCTTCTTGAGACCTTGTGGCGACTGACAGAAGTGGTCGGGATCTCGCGCTTTCAGCATCGCCCCTTGGGACCACCGCCCGCGCCCGGCCGGTGCCACCGAGCGGTTCGTTGTGGTGGAACGCGAGAATGTCGGTGATGACGAGAGCCCGCTCGTCGTCCCAAAGGCACTCAACTGCTCCTACATCCTGAACACCAAAGAAGACAAGGCAAAAGAGATGCCAGCGATGGGTTACGAGAAGAAGAAGAGCTGGGGCGCCCTTACGAGGCGAGTGCAACGTTCGGCCCGAATGGGTTCTTGAAACCGGCAGGATCTGGGCCTCAATCTCGAGGAGGACTTCAGCTTGCTGTAAGAGCTCGTCGGGTGTGAGTGTCATAGTTAAGCGGACTCCATGATCGCGGACACTTTCACATCCCACACCTTTTCGTCAAAAGGCGTACAGAGCACATCGCCTTCGTGATCATCAAGCCTCTCTCGAGGCTTGTTCGCCGCCCGACTTGTTGCGAGATGGTCTGAAACCTAGCAAAGAGAGAATGCGATGGACTCGCCATCAAAAATTTGCTGGATTAGGTTGTTGTACTCTCTTTTGTAGGTCTCATATAGGCGGGCCTTGACTTGTGGGGTTCCCTCGTGGTAGCTCTCAAGTGTCTTCCACACCTCACCTGGCGGTCTCACCGGTGGCAACTCTCGACCGAACTTCTGTGTCTTTGGGGCTAGGGACAAGACACTCCTCGCGCTCCGGTTGTTGGCATTGTGTTGGGCTGTTGTTTCCTCACCCACTCGGTAGCTAGCGAGGTAGTTCTCATCCTCGACAATCTCCCACACTCTCAATCCCATCCCCATAAGATGTGCTTGCATCTTGATCTTCCAATAAAGGGGATAGTTGGTGCCATGTGTCGAACTCCGGAGGCTTGCCACCATAGTGACCAAACCTCTCCATGTCTCGCCGTCTTAGGATCACGGACCGTTAAGGTGGTCATGGTCCTAACGACTGCGATACCAATTGAAGGGCCGGCGGCGGCGAGCAGGGGGTGAATGGGGCCTCGATTTTCCTTTTTTCCGATTTTTGTCGTCGGGCGAACGGCAACCTCAAAAGAAACGAACTCACAAAGCGAGTATTGCGTGCTGGCGGTAGCACAGATATCAAACTTCGAAGAGTTAGGCACAACGCGATCAGCAAATAGGGATGAATGAATTTCCAGGCCGGACAATCCGCGGGATAAGCGATAAACGCAGTACACGGCTCTCCGGACCAGCGAGGCGAGCAGCCGCCTTCAGCGATTGACCAGATCGGTGCTTGTCACTCTACAGCTGAGCATGCAAGATGAGATACTTGAACAGAGAAAGCTGAGATGCTAAAGCGTGCTTCGAATCGCAAAGCAGTGAGAAGGCAGGTGCTGCGCTTGTCTCCTACTATCACGAGCGAGGGAAAGCCGGGAAGTGTTTCACACACGCAGCTGCGAGAGACGCTAGACACATGCGGTGCGCTCCTCCCTACTGGCTGCTGGGCAGTCGGAACCTCGAAAATCGAATCTTTGCCCAGCGAAAATCATTCATGCGCCGCAGCACTTTCGCTCCAGAAGCTAGAGCAAAGTAAAGGAAGCAAAAAGGCTACTGTTGCTTGGAGAAGGCGCAACTCACGGAGACTTAGGAAAATGGATTTTAATTGAAATACATTCCTACAATTTTCTTTCAAAGAAGCATAACCGTCAGGCTCAAAGCGGCAAAAGACAAACTGCTAACAAAATTGGAATAAATGATTCACTATTGCTTATTGATGGTGACGAGGCGAAATATTAGCACATGAAAGTGACAAAGCTGCTGCCCTGTTGCTTGCTGGAATTTGCTCGGCTGCCTTGACGACAGACACAAAAATGAACAAGCTGGAGATGAATTGCCACCTACTTACCATTTGGCGGAAGCACCTGGTGCTGGATTGCAAGCGCTGGTTGAAGTGCTGCAAGCATGCTCGACAAAAGCACGGCATCCAAACTGACGCACGAGCACAGCTTTAGAGCACTCACCACTGAGAGAAAATCGAACAAAGCAATTTTGCCTTCCTGGTAAAAATCGATGACTGACCAAAAGTTCAGGCTCAAAGAAACGCACTGCTGCGCACAAGATCGATACGAGGCACTGACGATTTCAGCTACACCGCCACGACGGGCTGGCACCTGCCGGTGCTTTGGGCACTCCGACGCTAGGACGAGGAACGAAAGGGAACAAACTGCAGCACCCCTTTGGCTTCCACGAACCCGAACAGCGACGAACAAAAACGCCAGCTTCAAAGAGATCGGTCAAAACCGGACCAAAACTGCAGGATTCGTTCTCCAAATTTCTCCCAAAATGGCGAAATTGACCCAGCTACGAACTAAACTACCAAGAATCGTTGACTGGGAGTCAGTCGAACTCAAAAGGAAACACAGATCGCAGCCATGGGCGAAAATAGGGAGAAAATGAAGAACACCCGGAGGTGAAAATCGTAAGAAAATAGCGGTGAAGTGGCAGTCCACGAGAGGATTAGGCTGCCCTTCCCCTCAAAAATCACGGAGATACAAGCATGGTTTTTCAACTGGTGGGACCTCTCTCACACGTGT